>VDFB02056567.1:0-41196 GCA_007258455.2 Sequoia sempervirens | reverse complement strand
TTTGATCCTGCCATCCTGGAGGGTTAAAGCTTCACATGAGAGGTCATCATAGATACTACACCCACAAAAGAGCAGAACAAGAAGGGAATTGGCAAGAAGACAATCTATTTGCAGAAGTACCTTTAACTGAAATGGGTGATAGAGCAGAAGATGGTTCCCCAAGAAATGAAAGAAGAAATGAAGATAGGGGTGAAGAACTTCTTGAGAGAATGGCTCGCGCTTTCAAAGGATTTACAGCAACAATGCAGCAGTAGATGCAGCAGAACCGAGTTGCAAAGGAAAATAGGATGCAATACCACAGGGCTGAAAATGATAACCGAAGCATGGTTGGGACACTTAGGGCCCATCATACTTCTTCAAGAATGGCAGATAGACCTACTCGACCCACCTTTCTGAGGGAAGAGCAGGTAGTAGAAAATGTTGAAGAAGATGAGGAACCAAGATATGTTGATGTGGTTATGGCAGCAAATGATGAGTGGGAATCCCTGACACCACAAGTGCGTGAGCATATGAACTTTGACAGATTTTTGAATCAGAGGGTTGAATACTACAGGTCTAAACAAGGGAAAGACCGAGAAACCAAAATAAAGAACTCAAGCAGGCCACTAACAAGCTCACATTATCCATGTTTGATGGTAGTGGATGGGTGCAACACACGAGTGGTGGTATCATGGGTTAGTTACATTGCAGCATAGTCGGATCACACCCTACTAGGAGTTTGTGGATAGATTGGTTGAGCGTTTTGATAGAAAGGATCCAGAATCCTACTTCAGAGATTTGGACCAGCTTAAGCAAGTTGGTAGTTTGGAGAATTACATTAGAGATTTTCAAAAGTTGTCAGTCATGGTTCCTAATATTTTAGAGAGGCGATTGGTGGTGCTATTCATTGAGGGCTTATTGGAGCCTATGAAAGGATAGATAAAATTCTTTGATCCTCCTACTCTTCAAGAGGCTATGAAGAAGGCTAGGAGCATGAAACTTGCAGCCCCACAAGGCAAGTACTCATCAAAGGGATCATCTTCATATCGTGACAACAAATCTTTCTTTAAGAAGAAGAACAAACTGGATTTTAAGGGCAAATTAGCAGCACCTCTAGATCGAGATACACTCAATGATTTGCGCAAAAAGAAGTTGTGCTTCTACTGTAAGGGGCCCTATGATGCAAACCATGACTGTCCCTTGAGACCTAAGGGAAAAGCTAATAGAGTAATGTGGGCATATTATGAGGATTCTGAATCAGAGAAATCAGACCAGCAATCTGATTCAGAAGATTCAGGTGCTAAGCATGAGGAAGAGAAGCCTGAAAGTGAAGGAGAACATGAAGGGGCAGCAAGCCGACATGATGCACACATAACTAGCATCCAGCAGGAGGGATCATTCAAGATGCGTGGAGTTTTAGCAAGGCAGAAGATCATCACTCTTCTTGACATAGGAGCTACACATAATTTTATTGATGCACGATTGGTTGAGAGGCGTGGAATCAGGACAGAGGAATTTGAGGGGATAAGAGTTAAGGTTGCAAATGGTTACAACCTCAAGTGCGAAAGGAGGATCCCAAATTTACCTATGCACTTGAACAACTATGAGTTCAAGACTGATTTCTATGCGGTGAATATGGGTGATACAGATATGGTACTTGGCATTAGATGGTTGCATGATATTGGGAAATTCACCCTTGACCTTAGAGAGATGGAGATGACATTCCAGGTGGACGGGAAAACTCATATCCTTAAGGCAATCCGAGATTCTAGTTTCAGGATGATCTCATTCAAGAGGATGGAGAGGCTCATGAGACATGATATGGTTGAATGGGCAGCAGAATGTGTGTTGATGCCTACACAAGGAGAGCAGCAGAAGCCAGAATACCATCCAGACATTCAGGAGTTGAGGATTAAGCACACGAAGGTATTTAGTGAAATTCCTCCAGGTAGACCTCCAAATAAAGGGATTGAGCACATGATTGAGTTGGAGGAGGGCGCCAAGCCCATGATAGTCACTCCTTACAGGCACCCCAAGCGACTCAAGGATGAAATTGAGAAAACGATTAAGGAGTTGTTGGCGGATGCCGGGCGCTTTACTATCCCGATAGTGGTCGTAAAAGGCTGATCGGCGCTACTACTAGATACGTAACATGATGGTAACATCCATCATGCTACGGAGCATATAATGCTAAAGGTCCGCCCTGAGGTCCCAACCCCACCACCCATGCTCTCCTCAGGTCGGTGCCCGAAGGGCAGGTCGGCACTCTTTCTTATCTTTCCTAACAACCCGAAACTACTCTTCTCAAACCATACCACCAGCGGTCCGTCTTATCCGCTTATCGTCTGGTGTTGGAGGCCCTATAATTCCCCCCCCCACCCAGCACTCCATTCATGCTACGGTCCAACCATACCATATACGATCGAGTGGTATGTATGCTTGGTTGCCGGGAGAGGGAGAGCAGCCCTGACTTCAGTCGTTGGGTCGACTATCGACTATCGACTGTTTACCAACCACTCAACCGGGGCATTCATGCACCCCTTCCTATAGACGTAACATGATGCGCATCCAACTAGACCCAACACCGGGTAGAAACCAACCATACTATATGATGGGTCACTCTCCCTCCTTCCGGACCAACACTCTCCACTCGACCTGCCCTTCGGGACCGGGGGGGGGGCGGGAGGCTATAGAGTTCTTGGAGGTAGATTATAGAAGTGGGAGGGGTAGATTATAGTTAGTTCTTGGAGGTAGATTATTATTATAGAAGTGGGAGGCCCGGTAGATTATTGTTGATACGCCTCAGGTCGGTCCCGCCTACTATTCTAAGGGGGGGCTGGTCGGTGGGGTTTGCAGAGCCAACGTATTGGATGGATATCTACACTTACTCTTTTTACTAGAAGGAATGACTTATGGGACCGAAGGCCATAGATATATAGGGCCTAAAGAGCGGGCAGTTGTGTACAGCAAAACATGGGAGGATCACATAGCTCATCTTGATACAGTTTTGGGTATTCTTGAAGAGGAGTCCTTGTATGCTAAGGAATCCAAGTGTGATTTGGGAATAACAAAATTGTTGTATCTTGGCCACATTATCAGTGCAAAGGGGGTACGTATGGATCCTGAGAAGATCAAGGCTATCATTGAATGGCCTACACCAGAGAATCTCACTCAGCTTAGAGGATTTTTGGGGCTATGTGGTTTCTACCGCAGATTTGTCAATGCCTATTCACGACATGCAGCACCACTCGTAGGCTTGACAAAGAAAGGGGCGTTCGTTTGGACTCCAGAGGCATAGGATTGCTTCGAGATGTTCAAACTGATCATGACTACTTGCCCAGTGCTTGCATTACCAGATTTTTCTAAACCCTTTGAGTTACAGTGTGATGCTTCAGGCAAAGGGATAGGTGCAGTCCTTATGCAGGACAAATATCCGATTGCTTTTGAGAGTCGGAAGCTTCGTGGTCCAGAGAGGGGTTACAGCATATATGATAAGGAGATGTTGCCCATTATGCATGCATTGGCCAAATTTAGGCAGTATTTGGTGGGCAACAAATCTGTAGTAAAGACGGACCATAATAGCTTGAGACATTTCCTTGGGAAAAAGGACCTTAATGATCGTCAACAGAAATGGGTGAGCAAGCTGCAATCATACGACTTTGACATTTCCTTTGTCAAAGGGACACAAAATGTAGTTGTTGATGCTTTATCTCGTCGCCCACACTTGAGCTCCATAGTTGGGATTGCGGAGGATTGGAGGCACCTGATAGTGGCAGAGTATGCTACGGACAGTTGGACTACACGGATTGTTGAGGGATCAATGCAAGATGACAGATACACAGTTGTAAATGATCTTATCATTTACAAGGGAAAAATCTATTTGACCCCAGGATCGGAGATGAAGAACATAATTTTGAGGACCTTTCATGATGCACCCATGGTAGGACATCCTGGATACTTCAAGACCTACAAACAGATACGAGAGAGATTCACCTGGAAGGGCCTTAAATCAGATGTTCTATAGTATGTCAGAGAATGTCCTGTTTGTCAGCAGAATAAACAGGAACACACACACCCTGCAGACTTACTTCAGCCACTTTCGATTCCTGATAGGAAGTGGGAGTATTTGTCGATGCACTTCATTACTGGTTTGCCGAGAGCCCAAGGACGATTGTATATATGTGGTTGTGGATCATTTGACTAAGTATGCTCACTTCTTTCCGATCACATCTACATATTCAGCCACACAGGTTGCAGAGCTATTTTTCCATGAGGTATTCAGATTGCACGGGTTGCCTCACAGCATCGTCAGCAACAGAGATAGCCGGTTTATGAGTCATTTTTGCCAGGAGCTATTCAGGCTATGTGGGACAGAGCTCACTCTGAGTACTAGTTACCACCCGCAGATAGATGGAAAGACGAAGATAGTGAACAAATGGGTGGAAGGGTACCTCAGGAATTACATTGCAAGGCAGCAGAAGGGGTGGGTCAAGTGGTTATATCTTTGTGAGTATTGTTACAATACCACTTACCATCTCTCTATTCAGATGACACTATTCATGGCTTTGTATGGGTATCATGCGCCGAGCTTTCTGGATCTTTTGCTGAGTGACAGTCGTGTGCCTAGTGTTGGTGATCTATTACAGGAGAACCAAGATATTATGAGGGCTCTACGGGAGAATATTCAGAAGGCACAGAACCAACAGAAACAATATGCAGATCAAAAGAGGGTTGAGCGCTCTGTTGAGGTTGGAGATATGGTGTACTTGATGTTGCAGCCATACAGGCAGTCCTCTCTTAAATGGAGTGGCGCAGAGAAACTTAAGCCACGCTACTATGGACCATTCAGGATTATCAAGAGAGTGGGAGAGGTGGTTTACGAGTTGGAGTTACCAGCAGATTGCAGAGTACATAATGTGTTACATGTGTCACGCCTCAAAAAGGCATTAGGACATCGTGTGGCTCCTTCCAAAACCTTGCCACCCTTGGATGATGAGGGGAAGTTGATTTTAGTACCCTAGGCTATTTTGGATGTCAGGGAGAAACATTTGTGCTGCCAGATTATCAGAGAATATTTGATCAAATGGAGGGACTTGCCAGTTGAGGATGCTACATGGGAGAGTGAGGAGATTCTACAGCATCTAGATTTGAGATTGCTTGGGGACAAGCAATTTCAGGAGGGGTGGATTGTAATGTCCCCTTCTAGCTACACATTGATACATCTGCATGAGTAGCCTATCAGTGGCCCTTGTAGGCTAATAGGGCATGTTTCAAGGGTCTTCTTGGCAGTTACCTTGTTGGCAGTTGGCTTCTTTCGGGATTCAGTATTTATATGGAGGTATTCTAATGATTAACTGATATGTTTCTATTTTTAGAAACCTCGTGTAATAAGGTGATGTTATATTTGCACTTTATGTTATGAATTATTATTTTATTATAAAGTGCAAATGTAAATTATAAAATAAAAATAATAATAAAATATTAAGATGATTCTAGAAGCCGCCTTATTGAGGAGAAAGAAAAATATAAAAGAGGGTGTTGGCTGCCATTGTTATCATCCAGCATTTGACATCTACAATTTTATGAGTACTTGTGGAGCTAAGGTTTCTGCAGTATATTGTATTTGGGAACGATAACTCCCATTGATAGCATAACTGAGGAAGTGAAATATCTTCTGAAGGGTTGCAGCTATTAGATGTTAGTTTTATGATCAGATTAGATGTGCAGAATTTAATTCAAAAAATATGACACAATAACACAGCAGATACCCTTGGAAAACCCTCCACTTGAGGGGAAAAAAACCCATCAACAATATATCACTTATATATTGAATCGCAAATAATATCTCCTTTACAAAGAGGCCAATATTAAGGCCAAAAGTAAGCACCACAATCTGATGCAATCACAGCAATGAAATAACTCAGCCTTCTATACAATATCGATCTGCTCTTGAATACAAACTTGCACTTGAATCTATTGAACTTGTGATGAACTACGAACTGAATATGAATGAGCAACAACGAAAGACAATCGAACATATATACATGATGAGGGAGAGGACATGACCCTTCAAAACACAAGTCGGCCTTCATGAAAGGTTGTGTCTTCTTCATGAAATTGCGCCTCCTTGAAGCATGTCGGCCTCTTTGAAACATCACGTCTTCAATACACAAGAGGTTGGCCTCATCAAGAATCGTGTCCCTTCATTAATTTGAGCCTTCATGATATTTAATTATCATTTAATACAAAGGACGTGCCTCTTCATCAAATCGCAATCACCATAAATTAAATAGCCAACGGCTATTATTTAATTTATTCAACATTGTAAAGGAGATCGGCCGGAATAGACATATCACCTCATCGTGATGTCAACCACAATGGCTACTCCCATATGTAGAAAGGAAAGATATCGCCTCATCGTGATATCAACCATCATGGCTACACCCATGTATGGTATGTACAAGTGGTCATCACTCAACGTGATGTTGTCACCTCATCGTGACGTTCACCATGGCTCTCCCAGAGGGTGAAAACACAAGTACAAGAAAATCATCATGGACTCTCTCACGTGATGTTGTCATGGAGTCACACACATGACATCCACCATGGCTCTCCTAGAGGGTGGAAACAAGGGCTTTCACCTCAAATCTCTCTCAAAGAGAAATGCATTAAGGGCTTGCACCTCAAATCTCTCTCAAGAGAAATGCATTAACAAGGGCTTGCACCTCAAATCTCTCTCAAATAGAAATGCATTAAAGATCACCGATCTGACGCACTCATTCTCGGTAGGGCTTCATTCTCCACCATACCAAGCTTGTCTCGAAAGTACACAAACTTTCTCTGGAAGAGGCTTGGTAAGAATGTCTGTTTGCACATCAGTGCTGATATACTTCAACTGAATTGTTTTCCTCAATACCATATCTCGATATAGTGGTATTTGATCTCAACATGTTTAGTTCAGTCATGAAACAAAGGGTTGACAGAAAGTTTCACACAGCTCTAGTTAACACAATCAATGATAGTTGGCTCCATTGCTGACCAAACAATCCTGCAAGGAGCTTCCGAAGCCACATTGCTTCTCGACTACCACACAAGTTGCAATATACTCGGCCTCTGTTGTACTCAGTGCCACAGAAGACTGCTTCCTGCTACACCAGGAGATCATCAAACGACCCCCGAAGCAACATCTAGAGGTGCTCTTCGATCATAACACACCCTACCCAATCAAAATCAATATATCCATGCAGCTTCAAGTCCACACTTGAAGAATATCTCAAGCCATATCCAACTGTGCCCCATAAGTATCTCAGGATATGTTTTCGACCCTAGATGTATTTGCCTTGGTTCACACATGAACTGACTAAGTGCACTCACTGCATAGCAAATATCCAGTCTAGTATTGACTAGATACATCAACGATCCAATCAACTGCCTATACATCGTGGAATCCACCAGATCTGAACTAGCTACAACCTCTTTCAACTTATGCAAGTTGGTCTCCATAGGCGTAGACATGGATTTGCAATCCATCATACCAAATCTCTTCAGAATGTCAATGGTATACTTCCCTTGACTTAGAATCATCTCATCTGGCTTTTGCCATACTTCTAACCAAGGAAGTAATGCATGAGACCAAGATCCTTCATTTCAAATTCAGAAGCTAACTATTCTTGCATTTGATAATGAGGTGTTCTTCTCCAATAAGAATTGATCATCAACATACAAAACCAAGATCAATGCTTCGCCATCAATTACCTTAAAGTAGGTTTGAATCAGCATCATTCTTGGAGAAGCCCAAGCTTGACATGTAACGATCAATTTTTCGTACCAAGCACGAGGAGCCTGCTTAAGGCCATACAAAGCCTTCTTCATCGCAAACATGAGACTCCTTCCCATACACCTCAAAACCATCAGGTTGCTCAATGTATACCTCTTCCTCGATTACACCATTTAGAAATGTCGTCTTCAAGTCCATCTAGTGAATCTTCCATCCTTTAGATGCTGCAATAGCAATGATGGCCCTGATGAAGTATAACAAGCAACGGGCAAAGGTTTCCTCATAGTCAACTCCCTCTTTCTATGAGAATCCTCTACCCACGAACCTAGCCTTATACTTCTCAATGCTCCCATCAACCGCATGCTTGACCTTCAAGAGCCACTTAGAATATACAACCGATTTTCCTTCAGGTCTAGGTACAATGTCCCAAACATCATTCTTGAGAATGGATTGATACTCCTCTGCCATAGCATCTCTCCAAACCTGCTGACTAGATGCTTCCTCAACACTGGAAGGCTCGGACTCAATGATTTGACTCATCAAAGCAACATAGCTGGAAAACTTATGAGGTCTCTTACTTTCTCTGAATGTTCCTCTTGGGGCTGCAAACCTTTCTGCCTTCTGCATTGTTTGCCTGGCCCAAAGAGGTCTTTTTCTTCCAATCACAATATTTGTAGGCCCATTAGTAAGTACCAAGGGCTCAACTGGATCATCATCTTCTTTAGGTTTAGGAGCCTCCCTCTGAATCTCAGGAGCATGGTCAACTTCCATATCCTGAGGAGACTTCATTATCTATCTCCATGTGAGTGCCCTTGGATCTTCTCAATGCAACATCCTCTTCAAATGTGATATCTCTACTGATCTCAATCAACTTCTGACCTGGAATGTAGATTTTGTAGGCTTTTGATGTCTCACTGTAACCTACAAATATCCCTTCCGGCTTCACCCCTGTGAATGCTTCTTCGGGAGTCATGTTCTCCAAAATGTGGTGAGGGCTTCTATTATGAACATAAACAGCTATTCTAGATGCTTCAGCCCAAAGGAAGGTTTGCAAATCTTGGTCATGAATCATGGCTTTGGCTGCTTCCACAATAGATCTGTTCTTCCTTTCAGCAACACCGTTCTGTTGAGGATTATAAGGGACACAGAACTCCCTCTTAATCCCAGCTTCAATGCAAAAGTTACGGAAGCTGTTGGAAATGTACTCTCCACCGTTATCGGATCTCAGAACTTTGATCCTCTTCCCAGACAAGTTCTCTACCTGAGCTTTCAATTCTTTGAACCTCTCTAATACCTCCTCAGATTCTTTAGATTTCAAGAAATAAATCCAAGTCTTTCTAGAGTAGTCATCAATAAAAATAATGTAATACAAGAAACCACTCAAGGAAGCAACAGACATTGGACCACATAAATCAGAATGAATAAGATCTAGAATACATTTGGATCTACTTTCACTACTATGGAATGGACCTTTTGTATTCTTACCCAGTGCGTAGCCTCTGCAAGTACCTTCATGCTTCTCGTTGAGTTTCGGAAGGCCTGAAACCATCTTCTCCATGGTAGGAAGTGCTCGAAAGTGAAGGTGATCCAATCTTCTATGCCATAGATCACACGAACTTGAAGAATTATACACCAAGGCTTGAAGTGGACGAGTGCAAAGTCTGTAGAGGCTCTCATGTTGAACTCCATCACCCAAGCAGTCTTGATATTAGAGTTCTTCGCGTCCATGCAAGAACTTTGCCTTCTGAAAAAGCAACTCGGTACCCCTTGTCCTCCAAGGTTGAAATCGAGACAAGGTTTCACTTGATGCCCGAAACAAATAGCACATCACTCAACTGCAAGGAAATGTCGGAATCCAAGTGAAGAGAGGAGGTCCCAACTCCTTTCACAGAACAACTAGCATCATCTCCAATAATGACTTGTTCACTAGAATCTATCTCCACCAAATCAGTTAGATGCTCTCTAAATCCGGTAATGTGGCAAGAGGCACCACTATCAATTAGCCAAGTATTGTTGTCGGTAGGCACACTGCTTGAAAGAGCTGAATAGAATAGGAAACCTAAATCCTTCTACGAAGAGATATCATCAACATCAGCAATGGAAGCCTGCTGCATAGGCCTAGTTGGACAATCCTTTGCATAGTGACCATACTTGTCACATCTAAAACATTGAACACGAGATAGATCCTTCTTCTTCTTGAATGCAGGAGCACCATCAAATCCCTTATCTCTATTCCTCTTGAAATATCCTTTCTTTCCATCTTTCCCTTTCTTCTTCAAGGATTGTGTGGCAAGAACATGAATGTCTTCATTAGTAGAGCTTTGACCAATACCTCTCGCAACCAACCTAGACTCTTCTTGAATACAATCTGCCCTCAAATGATCAAACTTGGGAAGTTTCGATCTCGCGTTGATTCCTTGAATGTAAGACTCCCAAGATGAAGGAAGACCATTAAGGGCTAGCATGGTCAAGTCCTTGACATCAACAATATGACCAATAGTAGAGAGTTGATCTCTCAATTCAGAGATCTTCATGAAGTAAGTGATGACAAATTCTTCTTTCGCCATCTTAACATGATGAAGTTGTTGCTTTAATGCAAGTGCACGGCTTGTGTTGTTGATCTCATACATCTCCTCGAAAGTTTTAAGCATCTCTCTTGCTGTCTTTAACTTAGAGATGATTGGAACAATATGGTCCTTCACGAAGTCAACTAAAATCTTCTTTGCCTTAATATCTTTCTTCTTCCATTGAATCTTCTCTTCCTCATCAGTAGGCTCGGGGACTTTTCTTTCCACGAACTCAGTCAATTCATTTTCCTCCAAGGTGAGCATAACTCTAAATCTCCAAGATGTGAAATTTGTTGCTCCCTCAAGTCTGTCCTCAATGTTGAGTCCGTTCACCATCTTGATGAAGAGATAGAAGTGATCAAAGATGAGAAAGAGAATTAAGAGTATCGCTGCTAGACTAAATCTAATCCAGATCTTCTTCAAACCCGCTCTGATACCATGTTAGTTTTATGATCAGATTAGATATGCAGAATTTAATTCAAAAAATATGACACAATAACACAGCAGATACCCTTGGAAAACCCTCCACTTGAGGGAGAAAAACCCAGCAACAATATATCACTTATATATTGAATTACAAATAATGTCTCCTTTACAAAGAGGCCGATATTAAGGCCAAGAGTAAGCACCACAATCTGATGCAATCACAGCAATGAAATAACTCAGCCTTCTATACAATATTGATCTGTTCTTGAATACAAACTCGCACTTGAATATATCAAACTTGTGATGAACTACGAATTGAATATGAATGAGTAACAATGAAAGACAATCGAACATATATACACGATGAGGGAGAGGATGTGACCCTTCAAGACACAAGTCGGCCTTCATCAAAGGTCGTGTCTTCTTCATGAAATCATGCCTCCTTGAAGCATGCCGGCCTCTTTGAAACATCACATCTTCAATACACAAGAGGTCGGCCTCATCAAGAATCGTGTCCCTTCATTAATTCGAGCCTTCATGATATATAATTATCATTTAATACAAAGGACATGCCTCTTCATCAAATTGCAATCACCATAAATTAAATAGCCAACGACTATTATTTAATTTATTCAACATTGTAAAGGAGATAGGCTGGAATAGACAACCGACGCTGCATGATAACATCAACATTGGAGAGGTTACTTCAGACTTCTCATTGAGCAAAATTTGTGGCCAAAGGCCAATTTTGGTATAAATCAATTTGGTGCAATATTGGAGAACATTTTGGTATCAAGATTCTTCTCATTTTGCCATCTTGGAGGACGATTTGAATTGTGGAGAATTCTGATTTTAAAATCAGAAAATTACAGTCAAAAGGGGACGCCATTGGAGGCTCAATTTTGTTTGAAGGAGCCCATACTTGCATCAATCTTCACTCTAGCTTGGTGCACCCATTTCCTAGGGCCATGGAGACTACATTTGGAGCTTGAGAAGGTTGGAAAAGATTGAAGATTATTTTATTTTGTCAATCTGATCAGAACAGGGGCGATTTGCTTGAAGGGGTTGATTTGGCTTGGAACAAGGTCATTTGGTTTGGAATTTGATTTCTTCATCAGCCCTCATCCAAGGCGTCATCATACAACCAAGTTCCTCTATTAATCATTCATGACATCATTGCATATTAGGAGTTATATGTTACAGCTGTAGGTGAACATTCATATCAGCAAATACCATATTTTATATCATTGTAATTTGCCAAGAGTCTTGGCTATTTTGAACAAGCATTGTATTGGACAATCATTTGCAATCAAGGAGAAATAAGTAGTTGATCAATTTGAGTTGTTATTGTGCATTTGAATATCATTTGTACTCAACCTAATAGTATGCATGCCAAGTGTTTGACAAAATGTCTCTTGGTCGTAGATGCATTTTATCCATGTAGTTTCTCATTTATATGTATTTGAAAATACAAAAAGTGATTGCATTGCACTTAGATACTTGCATAGACATTATAGAAGTTATTTTCAATCTCTCAAATCAGTTTAGCATACGTTACATCCGTCAAACTACAAACTGAAAACTCAGACCAGCAAACAAGAACATTGCATACAAACTGTTTGACAAAATTACAAGGCAGCAAATTGAAGAGATTAAGGTCAGTTTGAGCAAGGCTCATTACAGAGGAACCCTGGTTGAACCCACAGCGAACCAAGACCAAACCAGAACCCACAACGAATTTAGCTAGGTACGGAGGGGTAAATAGGAGGACCCGGTAACTTAGGTTCAATGTTGAGTTGGGGGCAGCAAGGAGTTGAGGAAGTTGCTTTGTTGCAAATTGTTGTCATTGATGTCAAAGGTCGAGGAAGGACTTTGTGGTTGAAAGTTGCCGGCCATACTTTGGAATAAAATTTAAAATAAAATAAATATTTGTGACTCCCCCTTGGTTGGCGCCCCTCTTGGGGATGTAATAGAAATAAATCAAATAGGGGTCAACCTCTATTGAGGCGCCCAAGGAAAAGGTGAAAGGGTGTATTTAAAAAGAAGAGATCCATCCATTTGAAATTAAGTGTTGCCTCATAAATTCACCCCTCTTGGAGAAAATATTTAAGGAGATCTTGGAGTTCATTTGAAGGAAAGCAATTATTGAATATCATTTGAATATGGAGCAGATTTAAATAAAAGTTATAGCAGATCTAAAAGCAAGATCGTGGCAGTTCTATAAGCAGAAATATTGAGGACTTCATTTGAAATATACCGGGCTAAATTACCCTGCAAATTTTTTTCAATTTCAAGACTTCATATGAACAAACATTTCATCAAACAGTTTGCCTCTATAGTGTTCTCTATAATATACCATGCTAGATTTAACCAAATTTTCCTATTCACTGTTCACTGACAGTTATTTGATTCAACAATTTAAATATTGCATTGCCGTGAAGTTCCAGTTTGGATATTATTTGGACAGTTTACTTAATGAAATGTAGCACTTAAAATTTTAATTCATAAACTTTAAACATTGAACCATTAAAACACTTCCTCAAATAATTTTGTTTCCAGCACTATAACATGAAAGGATAATAAAGATATATTTATAAAATGTAATCTGTTGATAACAATTGCAGCTCCAAAGTGTCAGCAACAAATATACAATATAACCTGTGGTAGATATCTTCCCACCAACTACGCCTTTAAAGTTTAAACACATCCTCAAACCCTTCGTGGAGTCTACATATCCAACCAGCAATTAATGTGACTTCCTATGGAAGTGGAAGTCTCCAACCAGCAACCATAGTCTCCAAAGCCCCTTGCATTATCCTAAAGCCACGACTCACTCTTAAATGGCCATGTCATGCTCCAGACTGTATGGAGGCACCTATCTTCCAAATTGACTTCCTTGAGGTGTGCGACCCACAAAAATATCCTTGCGTCAACCTTTTTGAAGATTAATTTAATATTTTGAAGGATATACCACACAATTCCCTGCTCAACAATTATCTCCCAAATAAACAATGTTTGAATTTTGACCACTAGACAAAAGCTTTTGATTCCCCTTTTTAACTCATACTATCCACATAAATAAAACACAGCTCTCAAAATGCAAAGCAGCTAACCACATTTAAGTAGATAAAAAGGGATAACAGAGTGTTTGCCTCGACTTAGCTGAAGAGATCACTTATTCCATCTTTGCAAATATCTTCATATGAATATCCATATAGATATCTTTGAAATTCGTCTAATTCCTCTTTACAAAATAGCCACCGATATTCTATAACTTGGCACAGCAATAATACTATCTCTAAATCGCACTTACTATAGGAGGCCACTTTGTACAACTCTGCCATTACTGAATATCATGCTTAAAACACTAAAAAGGTAAGGATTTTTGGGAGTGTATTTGATATGAATATTTTATGCATACCTCTCCTGTCCTTCACTGTTTTTCTTCAAAGTCAAGAAATTCATCTTGGCACAAAACTTAATGAATTTCCAAAGTTACAATCGCTATCAAGCAATAAACCTGAATGATCTCTTCAACAACCAACTAGGATAGGTCTTCCACTACCGAAACTAGTTCACCCTTAGGGTTTTCATCCTAGGGTTTTGAATCCTCAAGAAGCTCTCCAACATCCACTTAGATGAAAATAAACCAAGCATCCCCCAAAATGAGCTTCCAAATCCACTTTGTACTTTGCATTGCCCTAATAGTGACTTTATTTAAATATTTGACTTTTCTGGCCATTAGTCACTTTTACTTAATAATTAAAATAATAATTTAAGTTGCCTTTAACTTTATGCTTTTTTGACAACTTAATTAATTATTTAATTATTAAATATTTCCCGCACCAACAATTGAAACTACGGAAAATACAAAATCTTGATGAAAGATGACCTCTGATGGTGCCAAAATACTCCGGAGCTCCTTGGAAAAATCAGATATCCCTTCTGACACGACTGACAGTCACCGAAAAAGCCATAGCTACATTCAATGTTGACATGATCGAAAATGGGGACATTACAATATTGCAGATTTATGAGAATATAGATTCTAGATTTGTGAGCAGATATTAAGGCAGTTTTTGATGACGTCATGAGTAGATTTGTAAAAGAAAATTTGAGCAGATCCAAGAAGAAGTTTCATATTATCATCTTATTATTTCTTTGGAGGTTGATGCCTCCTAATTGAGGAGATCAAGAGGTTGGAGGGAGATTGATGTCTCTTGTTGGGTTGGTGCTTAGTGGTGGGGATTGGTGTCTCCAATGGGTTGGTGCCTATGAAATTTGCAACAAGGTTTTATACAAGCAATATTTTTCCGTGGTTTTCTCCCGTAAAGGTTTCCACATAAAATCTTGTCTCTTATGTGTGTGGATTTTTGTGATTGCTTCATTGTGATTATTAAAGTTTGAATTGGTAAGACTTATAGTCTTATACTACTTCACCCCCCTCCCCCTCTCAATATAAGTGTGTGTGTTTCATCATGCTTTACATTGTTGGTGCATTATTTATTTTTGCATTTAGCTAATTACTTTATTGCCTTATATGCACCTAGGATAGGATAAGTATGATTAGGTAGATATCATGTGACTTGTATTTTCCTAGTTTGTGGAGATGTGCACACATTTGACTATATCTACTATTATCCCACATTGGTTGTACATTCACATCTCTTAATGGTGTATCCTAAATGTGCCCACTTGCAACTCTCATTAGAGCAATCTAATCTAAAATCATTATATATTTGCATCATTTGATAGAATCTCTCATTTTAGGTGTCTTTTGTGCTTTCACTGAAGCTCCTTGATCTTGGGTGACTAATTCCATAACCAAATCTTACATAAATGAAATGGACAGGTGCGCTGATGCTGCAAGTGGCAGGGTTGCACCATCAGGTGTATGTGATGAAATGTTTGCTACCTGATTTTTTGGCTTTTTAGATTCTTGAATGTTGCCCTCAGTTAGTTTTTTGAAGTCTCTTGGCCTAGACTGCTATTAGACCTCATTGTATCAATCTATCCCGGAATGTTCGCTATTTTCATAGACAACAAACTGGTAACTACAAATATGTAATAGACATATATTTCACAGAATAGGGCCCCAAAAGAACCTTCACTACTTAAGCCAAAAAAGGATAGTAGATACAATGTCCTCATAGCTATTGTGGTGTGCTTCTTACAAAACGAATACACCAAAATGGATTAGACATTAACCATCACACAAATATTAAACTCAGAAAAAGAAAAAATTGAATTAAAAAACCATGATTTCTAAATCGTTCCCCATGAAAGTGGAAGGATCTTGTTCAAGACTACTTTTAACTGTTTTATGTGGTATATGTGCAAGAAAATATTAGAATATTTGAAAATGTAAAACACCATTCGGAGATTTGGAAATATATATAAGATTTTCATAAGAGATTATTTTTCCAAAAAACAACGAAAAATGGATAAAAACAAAAAACTGATGCATACAGCTCTGTATTCTGGCCACTGTCCCAGCTATATGCTGGATATGAAAATATGGCAATTTTGAGACTTAAGGGACTTTATGTTTGTAATTTAAGTTGATAACAGAACACATTTCATGTCATACCAACTTCAGTTTCCATGCTAAAAAATACTCTGAGTTCAGTCATAATAAAAAATGAATTTGCAAAATATCTTGCACTAGCAAGAAATCTCTAAACAAACATGAAAACATGGATGGTAATGTAGTTTAATGTTTTGTACAAATTTGACAAAAAAATATTCTTCGAACTTATCAGCACATGGTAAAGAACATGCATGCTAGTACAAGATATCAACTTAGTGGCATGAAATACATCATGAAGGCTAAGTATTTAAAAATAATTGCCAAATAACCATATCTATAAATACTATAAGGTTACACACACAAAGATCTATACAAAATATGGAATCTACAAAATATGCATTACTATCTACGTTACCTGAGGATGAACTCGAAGTCTCTCTCTACAGACCATGAACCATGCTGGTCGTGTGCCGGTCAGGAAGGCACCTTGGTAACCACCGATGTTCCTAAAATTCACAATCCTTTGTCCTGAAGCTTCTGTTCCAGCTTCATCCCTTGTCATTGATTCCAAGAATACACGAACAAATCGCAAATTCCTAAGCCTGGATGTACTAATACTGTTAGTTGCACTCTCTCCTGTACTTGTGCCTTCTGCCTTCCCTGTATTATCCTGTCCTTCAAATAAATATGCATGGTAACACAACATCGTCCCATCAGTCAATATTGCAAAAAGGAAGGGACGACCAAACTGACCACTCCACTTCTGCATGCATATTTCTACAACCTTCATGTTATACCCAGCTTCTTTTTTATTTTCCTCTGAGCTTGCTTCTGATTGCTCCTTTACAGTTCCCTGGGTATCACCATACACATCTGGGAGATAAGTATCTACTAAGATACTTTTTCCAGACATAAACTTATCAATGGAATAAACACATCTAAAGTTGGGAACTTCAAACAGATCAAGTCTGCCACTCTCTCGGCATATTATGCAGTATATATCTCCCTGATCTTGTGGTGAACCATCTGTCCCTTCAAGATCATCTGCTGCTCCTGTTGAAAGCCAAGCATCTGTGCTAGTTTTCCTTAACCAAGGTTCAGGCCCTCTATCATGATAAAGCGAGCATGCAGCAATAGGGTCAGCAGAGCTTCTAGATATAGGTGGTGAAGTGATCGAAACAGTGCAAGCTGAAGGATCTGCAATGACACACATCCAAATCAACTTGCAGAAAATATTTTAACCGCCCTCTGGTGACAATTGTAACAGTTAATAAATCTTAAGTAATTTAACACATGCTACCTTGATTAACATTCCACAAATTCATTGAACAATTTCTTTTTCTGAAAGGGTATAAAGTCAGTATAAAATCATTAACTTACTTCCCAACTAATTTCCAGACAGTATGACATAACAAGCCCGTGGGATGCTAATTGCAAGGCATATTTAAATGTTTCCAAGGAACAATACAAAAGAACTTTTAAGTATTTTGACACTTTCAAAAGATGTTTTGGAATTTAATTATGGTCACCCCAGTAAGGCAAGCAACTTGTCCAATGCATCGTATTAAAAAAAGAATGATTGCTAACACCAATGTGCTATTTTTAGGATCAATTTCAGATGCAAGTTGAATATTTATTGGAAAGGGTTGTTAGAAGTTCTTTTGCAGCCTTACAACTCATAAAGATTGCTTGCAGATTCTATGCAATTGTGTCCCCAGAATGAGAACCAAATAATGCAACAAGCTGCTCATAACTGGTAGTTAATGCTCAGGACAGCATTGGAATATATTCTCCTCTTAGCTAAATTGGTAACATAAAGCTCATTTTTGTTTGTAAATTGTTGAATTGTACATAGACTTTATTTTTGAGTAAAAACTATATTAAACAGAAAGAGTTACAAACATCATTTGCATGAAAAATTACAAGGGAACCAAAGAGAGAAGATCAAAGGATATTGGTAATGATACATTAAAAACACTAAACCCAGATCATGTAACTAAAACAATCTCTAAGACTCACTTAACACTATCAAATCCAACAGTATGATTTGTATTAGCACACATATATTCTGTTGGTAATATCTACATCTGGTATATAAATATCAGCAACTTGATCTATAATGTTATAGCTATTCACAGCAATATATCTGATATGACCATGAAGCGATATCTAGCTGATTCAAAATTGGATGAGAACATCTTAGCTGGCATTAAAAAGGATCGAGGAATTCCATGGGTGAAGTGAAACTGTGAACATTGCTCATCAATCATTACAATCGCAAGAGACCCAAGTGACAATGGAATCACTCAGCTTGTTTGCATAAAGAGGAACTCTCTATGCGGATCATCTTAAAATTGCAGATATACAATCTCCTCTCGAGTGTCTTGTCTTTTAGGTTGAGGGTTATCAACAACCTGCTCTTGGATTAATTATGCAATCCACCCTTTGTAGACGGCCTTGTTCACAAATAATTATGTTGTGGTCGGTCGTACTAGTAGTATGTATAAAATAAAATAGAATAATACTCTACACAGATTAATATAATCGGCAATTAGTCCGACAGTTGTGTATTTAGGAAGCGTTGTTGACTGTTGGTATCCCAACCAACCTCGACTGGCTATTTATGTGCTCATTTCATTTGTAGTCAGGACATCTGATGTTGTGATGTAATTACTGCCATATTTAATGAATGTATGCAATAACTCTTTTGTGCAATATGTGTTCTTAAATAACATCTATATATGTTCTATGTTCAGTAAATATTCATCCATTTACTCTCGTATAACAATAAAGATATCCCATTGAGTAAACTTTTGGCCCCGTTGCCTAAGTGAACTTGGGAAAAGCACCTAATGATAGAATGGCGTTGTGATGGGTCGACCGACGAAAGAACCTATACAAGCAAACGAGGAAAGAGAAGACGACTTGACATAGGACCTTATCAACCTGTGGGATATCTTGTTCAGGGAGCACGTACGGAGGGACGCTCTCAGGCGAGAGATCCCTCAGTCGGTCATCTGGGACGACTGCACATCAACCCAGAGGTCGACCATCTCCTCAACCGATTACCAAGGTTGTTGGCACGTCATTACATCATACTACAAGATCTTTGGGCGGAGAGTGACCAAGAGCACCGAAGAAAACAAATACTACAACAGTACAAGGAAAGGACCAAGCGAGAGGAAGAGGAAGGTGACACTAGCCGAAGACGTACTCACGGTAACCAATGATTGTACGCCCAACAATTAATGCCCATACAACCCAATAAGGACAAAAACCGAGTACCAAGAGGGCAAGAAACACCGGACGAAAGGGTACAACGATCACTCAGACTAAAGGAACAAGAAACTCGACGGAGAAGACTAAAGAAAATTGTTGAGGAAATGAATGAAGATCTTAATGAAATAAATCAATCTTTTGTTAAGTTACACCAAAACCTTGACGAGGAAAGTGGCGACGAAACTCTCAGGACACCATCTATAGTAGATAGAGAAAAACTAAAAAATGATGAAAATGAACTTCTAAAAGAACTTGAAAATAGTATAAGTCGCAATCGAGAGTTGTCCATATCAGATGACGACAGACCAAGGATTGGAGGATCAGAGCCAAAGACCCCAGGGCAGATGGAGTACCGATACAAACTCCAAGAGACTCAAGGTGCAGAGGACGCTGAGAGGGGACGTGTTGCTGACCCATAAGTGGCCAAGAGTGCAAGAGAGGCACCGAAACATTAGGGTAGAAACAATCCAATCAGGTCTTATTACAAGGAGGGAATCAGGGAAGAAACATGGTGAATCTGCTAGTCGGGAGGAAAAAACTACCGAAGTTCACAAGGAACGGTTTAGAGGATCTCCTACGTCATTGTAAAACATGCGAGACAATATGGATAGCAAATGGGCAAGACGATGTGGATTATTGGCTACGAGTGTTCCCAACAACGTTGAGAGGTATTGCCATAGACAGGTACACGGAACTGGAGAAAGCACATAAATCTTCATGGCGATTATTCAAGAGAGCATTTGAAGATGAATTTAAACTTCTCAGGGATGGCAATGAGATTGTGGCAGAAATATATAACACGAAACAAGGAGAGAATGAAAATGTACGAGTCTACAATCGTAGACTTAAGAAACTACCAGTGAAATTGGAGACTCAGTCGATCGACAATCTAAAGAAATGATGGTTCATCGAAGGACTACTCTCGTCGACGAGGAAGAAGATGGTCGTACCTCCGTCATCTTATGTCGAAGCATACAATCGAGCGATGGATATAGAAAGTGAAAACAAAACATCCTCCCGAGGGAAGATGGACGATGAGGAGAGTACAAACGACAGTAGTGAGGGTGAGTCAAAAACCATACAAGCACTACGGAGGGATATGATAAGAATGATGAAGGAACTAAAGGCCGAGGAGAGTACGAAAAGCACTAGAGAGTTGTGTACGGACTGCAAAGGGGAAGGTCACACTAAGGCTAATTGCCCAAAGAAGTTGTTCTGCGATATCTGCCAAGTGATGGGACATTCCATCAAGGAATGCCCATACAACCTAAAAACAAGGAGTACACAAGTACTATTCACAATAGAATAGTCAACACCACCAAACACACCACCAAAAGCCCAAAACAACTCTAATGCATCCCCTGGATCGGAATAACAAAAGAGGTAATAACATGCCTCAAAGTAAAATACAATATGATAGCAAAGGGAGACCCATGATACAATGCAGGAAGTGCAACAAGTGGGGGTACTTTGCCAAGGAATGACAGAATGGTCAAACTTTGGGGGGAAGATTGTGCAAGTGGTGTGGACCAGGCGACCATGAAGACACCAACTACCCCAAACAGAAAAGCATCAACATGTTAGACGTGGATGGAAAGAGTAAAGAAGTACTGGCAATCACGAGAGCACAAACAAAGAAGACCAGGTACCCAAATCCACATATGAAGAAACAAAGAATGAAGGAAGCCAAAGTAGAGGTGCAGCAGGCAATGGCTAAGGAACAAAGAACCTCTCTTGAAATCCCAAGTACATTCTAGCGATCAATGGCGAAAAAGAACATCATACAGCAGGTACTGCAGACCACAATACCCATCAAAGTGACCAACCTTCTCCAAATGATGCCACAACTTGGAGTGGTGATCACGAACATAGTCGGGGATGAACAACATCAGCGGCAAGAAGGCCGAAGGAAGCAATTGATAGCATACCCTCCACCCAAGGGTGAACAAGTTATCAACCCCAAGTTGTTGACGGCAAACTTTGGGAAGAACTTCATTTCATAAACAAGCCTTCATAAATTCAGATGTTTCCTCCCACATATATATCAAAACAAAGAGTGACTATGCTCAGAAAATTTCAAGACAGCAGAATTAGATTGCTTTACAAATGCATCCCCTTATATACCTCAACTTCACTTCATGCAAAAGATAACTTGGGCAATATCAAAACAAACATCCTCAGCATTTTATAACATTTTAATTGACTCCTAGACTGCTGGTAATGCACAAACAGAATCATCCTCATGTGGCATGATATTCACATCAGAAATACTAGCACGGCTTGCACACAAAAATAAAATTATTTCTGCACACTGCTACATATATTGCCTGACTCCCTTGAATAAGAGCTCAACACACAATATAGAGTTTTCACAATATATCTATTCAAAATAGTGCTGCTACAGCGGCACTAAATATAATTCAAACCACCCACAATTGTTCCAAAATAAAAGACCATGTGCAGCCCAACTATATATAGTGATGCATTATTTGATACTCAATCAATACCATCTCTTTAAAACCTGCAGACTACATACACATGTTCAGTCCAAGCATAATAAACTCTCACCAAAAATGATAAAGCATTATAAGTATGGAACAGAGAAGCTCGTCAAAGGAAGAATGAAAATCACATGTAATTCTTCAATACACACCCTATTGAATTAACTCGCACACACCACAATCTACAACCCGTGCCTACAGGAAGATAAATATAATGGATATCTCAATCAGCACACCCACGATATGAAAGATAGCAGCATTGAATATATCAAAAAGAACAAGCTGCCAAGAGTAAACACCAAGACCTCATAAAGGATATGCGACCATTTCTGTATCCGCGATGACTGACAATAAAACTGCTTTTCAATGCTCACATCCTCAACTCCAGGCATGACTTCATCACATCTTCACCTACTTAACATTCACACCCACAATTCCTCATTATAGCGATACCATTTTTGCCAAATAGTGGTGAAACAAAATAAAAAAACACGACACAGGTCACTCTTCAGCGATAGCATTAACATTTTGGCAGTAATAGAGGAGCCAGCGCTGGTCCTCAAATAACTCCTTAAGCACACGAATAATAAAATCAATCCATCACTCAGCATTTTAAAAACAATGGCACAAAATCCATTATTCACCATACTCTAATGAATGTGATGTGCAAAAATAAGAAGTCGTCTACCCATATTCAAACTCATTTTTCAATCCTGTGAATGCTTTTTAACACTGCCAGAAATGAATGCGATTCTTTCATTTTGAAAGATAGTCGCCCTTATTAATTTCAAATGCTCAACACAAACGCTAAAAAGGTATATTCATTTTGATTTTCACATCGAAACACCAGGCTAAGAATGGAAATAGCAATGAAGATAAGCCACGATAGGGTCTGCGATGCCAGAAAGAAAACACGCCTCACATACAATAAGCCACCTCACATTAAAGTCTCCATTAGAAAACTATATAAAATTTAGCCACCAAAATAAAAATAAATTCTTCAACATTCGTAAGTCTTAGCCGCCATAAATAAAGAACCGCCAAGGATTAATTCTTTTCAACTTGACAAATAAGCTGATATGGCATGTCTGATTTGTCAATCTGATTTGGCAAAAATATGTTGACATAGTAAGCAAGCAAGGAGCTGAAACACATAAGCACCCTGCTCAATCAAACAACCAACTAGCTCAAGCAAACACCCAACCAGCTCAAGGAGACGCCCAACCAGCTCAAGCAAGCAGCCAAGTAGCTCAAGCACACAACCAAGTAGCTCAACACTCAAGCAAGTAGCTCAAGCAACTCAACCTTGACATCAATGACAAAATATTCTAACATTTCTCACATCCCTTGTCTATGCATTTTATCAATGTGTCTATTATCTTTTATATTTACCACCTTGTCTATTATTCTATCTATCTATCTATCTGGCTGTCTGTGGAGGTGGGAACACCGAAACGGGGGTTTGACTGAAGCAAGCCCCTAAATAGCCCTAACATTTTCCTGTGTCTTATGTGTGCAAGTATTGAAGATATTTATTTGTTGGAGGCTTCATCGCTTGGTTGGTTGTGAGTACTTTCCTTCCCTTCCTTTAATTGATCATCTATATTTCATTTAATCTATGCTTTACTTAGTTTACTTTATTTCAGTTATGTTATTCTTTGTTACTTTCTTGCATTCTAAGACTTCTTAGCAGTCAAGGTAGAAGTAGTCATATTGTTGTTTTTTGTGACATTCCTAGTTTTCAGTTTATACGAGATGCCAACGCACCTCTAGGACACTAATGTGCCGCGTTGTCGTCCTTGGCCGAGAGCTCGCTAGTCTGTCCAGAAGACCTCTATGCCCTGCTCTTTCTGGTTCTAGAACTCTCGCCTTTTTTTTACCCTCTCACTTGATCTTTGTTCCTTTTCAGCTTATTAGGCAATCTAAGGTAGTTGAGGACCATTTGCTCCTTGAAGACTCTTGCTTGTCTCGAGACTCGGGGGTAGCAAAAGTCCTCCTCTACAAATAGGACTGGAGCATACAATGTGTACAAAAGCAAACAACTAAGAAAGAAAAGAAGGCCCTAGACAAAAGCAAACACAAATAGGGGCTAACCTAAAAAAGGAAAAACCCTCAAGCACGTACAATAATAAAAGAGTAAGGGGAAGAACTTGTACAGTAATAACCAAAAGAAGGCCATCCAAATGAGCAAATTAAATTCTCAAGTGTCTATGTTCCGAGATGCATTACAGAGCCAAAGACAATAGCATCAATCATAATAAGAGTACCAATGCAAAGTTTGAGAATGCTCATAATAAGAGTACCAATGCAAAGTTTGAGAATGCTTGTCAAGAAGAGTCTACAGTTAGCAAAATCTACCTATTAGTTATCTTTTAATTAAATTCTAGTCACAAGATTTGTTTCTTTTTGTTGGTAACTTGGTCGTATACAGTTACTCTTATTGTACTTGTGTAAGGGACCTCATGTTAAATTCTCGAAACTACAGTTGTATAAGTGCATATGAATGAAATACATAGTATTATCTTTCTGCAATTATTAATATAATTGCTTATAGTCATTGGTTGGCTATGTCACAAGGTTCGAGTTCGTGTTCGTGTTCAACAACGATAAAATTCGGATGAAATTTGGCAAGAGGAAAAAATCTGAAAAAAATCATGATCAAATTCGTCTTATATAAATTTATTATTTTTATACTATAAATAATACATTTAAAAATTTAATTTTAAAATTTAAATTTATTAATTTTTATATATATAGTAAATTAAAATTATTAAAAACAAAATAATATTATATTGAAATTTAAATAGATTATAATAAATTTAAAACAGTAATAAATTTAAATATTTAAATTTGTAAATTTTAAAATATAACTAGTAAAATTTAATTAAAATATTTGAATTTGTTAAAATTTATATATTACTAGTTTAAATCCTAAATTAAATATTTTAAAATATTAAATTTTAATTTAAAAATAGTAATAATATTAAAGAAAAGATAAAAGAAAGTAAAAAAATAAAATAATATTAAATGTTAAAATCTTTAATAAATATGTATTTAAATAAAGTAATATTTATAAACTCTTAATATTAGAAATTTAAAATGCATATATTAAATTTTATAAAAGATAAAAATAGCCTAAACTGGAAAAAAACGAAAAGTTAAAAAACTTTAAGAAAAATCCCCATCCATTGCCTTATGTGATCTCGAAGGAAGTGGGTCACCCACGATAGGGAGAATCACCAACCCGATGGACGAACAGAGGGAAATATAGGTTTGGTAAAAACAAGCATCCACTTGTAGCAGCCTATTTGAAACAGCTATCTGCTGAGTCACAATTTTTTCCAAATTTTTTGCCCCTTGAATATTTTTTAATAAAAACATTGATAGCCTGATAAATATTCATGAAGTTGTTGATAAATATTTGGAATATCACGAACTTTCCAAGGGGATATATTTTAATAAATATGTTTTCCATTATCCATACAAATTTTTGGAAGAATTTTTACGATTTTTATGAAAAAAAATTATTGTTCACTGAATTTTGAATTTCATGGCCGAAATTCGACAAACCTTGTGACTTAGGTCATTGGTATTCTCTTATCCTGTTTACTCTATTATATTCAAAGCATAGTGAATTAGGTAGTAAACAGAGTCCAAAGCTAGTGGGGTAGGTTGGAGAATCTTAGAAGGTAGTTGATGTCATGTAGAACTAATGGTAGTGAGAACAAAGTTGGTAGTGTGAACCCACCATTGAGGTCTACAACATGGAACAGATGTGAAAGAAGACCCCTAAATCTAGGATGATATAGAGCCACAACCAGTACACTAATAGTTAGGATGTTGGGGAGCCCTAGTCATATTGAAATGCAAGGAAGAGCAATGCCTCTCAAAATTGTGCCCATCTGTATGCAAACATAAGTGTATAAAGGGTGCTTCTTTGATGCCTCCAATAGTGGTGACATGCTAGAAGAAGTACTCAATCTAGTAGGTACGGGATCACCACAAAGAGAACTATGCCTAAACCTAGAGATTTCATGAAGAAAAAGGACAAAGCACATATTGCCAGGGTAGTGGTAGAAACTATAAAGCGAGCCACCAAACACTTTGTATAGACAATGTTACTTCCCATGATTTCATACTAGACTAGGCACCAGAAATTCAAATGCTCCTCAAATTCCACCTCTTGAAGAGAACAAAGGAAGCATAGTCTTTCACTTTGCAAATATGATGGTTCATTTTAACACAAAGCTGATGGGAACACAGCCACAATTGGACGAGAAGAGACTACAGTTTTGTATTTGGAATTGGCTTTTAGTGTGAGTAGAGAGGCAACATAGGAGTCCAAGGCTTCCTAAGGGGGTGACAATTGTAAGGCGCACTCAGCCTGTGGCTGGAATGGATCGATCCATGCTGATTGGGAATGAATTTTTTGTTGTTAGCTTGCATGGGAGGGTATAGGAAAATAGGCATTTTATGTGTAGAAAGGACATGTAAAAGGCATTTGTAAGAGATTAACACAGCATAGCACTAAACAATCCTTTTCCCTATCTGTATTTTAACATTTGCATCTTTGGCAGATCTTTACAGTTTCCAAATAATGAATCCTTGTTAAATAATTTCACAGTATATGCATTTCACAAACACTCCATAATGAAAACTCCAAGTGCTACAAAATATTGGTTTGAAGAGATGCTGCCTTTCCAAGGTAGGGCCAAAAAGATAAAGGTTTGGTGACAAGCCTTCATAGAAAGAAAAATTACTATCCTGATTCTTTATATTTCTGTGAACAGGAAGAATTACAGTTATGTCAATATGGAATCTATATATTCCACTGACCAGTAATGCAAATATGTCTTCAGCCTATTTTTCTTATGAGAAAAGGGATGATGTTTTAATCTACCAAAAGCATTAAAAAAAGGCAGCTAACGTACAAGCCACCTGACAAGCATAAGCAAATTGAAAAGAACTACAACAAAGTACCGTTATACAAATCTGTTAAAGTATGCAAGAAAAACTAACTGAAGCAGAGCTAGAGAAACTAAATTCATTTTCCATGAAGAAATGTTACTCCTTATCTAGAACCTAAAGATAACATCAAAAACTGGAAGTCCTTGCCCCTCAAGTTGACTGTTTTTTCTTTAGAAAATGAGTATACAGAATAATGGCACTTATGTACATTTGATAGAAAACCCATTACCTTCATAGAAAATAAGTGAAAGTGCCAAAACCAAAAAGGTCGAGTTGGATGTCAGGATAAATACTTGCCGCAGGATAGAATCCCATTTATCTAACATGTGTTCTGAAATTACAATGAACTCGGGGACATGACAAACCAAGAAGGAACAAATTTTGAAATCAAATGGAAAACACCAACCTTTTCCATACAACAGAAAGCTATTATATTTACAATAGTTTAAATGAAAAAATTATTTTTATTCAGTAAGTTACTATAATTCCATTGGTAATTATTGCAAATAATTAACTCCTAAAGACCACCTAATTGTTTAACATAATCAGTTTTTAAGATGTGTCACATGCTCAGCCAGTACCACTTATTTTTAGGTAGCCAGATAGACATGACTATGGATTAAAAAGAATAATAACCTCCAACAATTAGTTGAATACTTCCATCTGACATCTTGAGTAGAACATATGGATCTGCAATTGATACAGTAGATACTGCAGCATTATCAGAAGTTGAACTTGTATCAGCATTTGGAACTTCAATGCACAGCTCCTGGGTCATATATGCACCATCAAGAATACGAACACCACGTGCATATACCTGTACAACACGACGTCTGCAAAATCACAGTATAAGTCAATTATGACAGTAACATGTCCAGCCATTTTCCAGTCCAGTTTAGTAAAGGTAAACATAGATTTCTATCAAAAGAAACAAATGAATTATATCGATGTCCATAAGACAACAAGGTTGATCAATTAAACTTGAAAGTATATTCAGTTATCATACTGAAGTGCAAGGGTGAAAAAAACCCTAGGCTCTGAGAAGTTTCTGAATTCAAAGTATGAAACAAAAAAACTAAAAATAAAAGAAACACATAAGTGCAATCCTAATTTCCTGTTACTAGAATAACATGAAGACATAAGAATTGTATGACCAAGAATAGTTAATAATGCACCGCCAAATATAGTGATGATACATTCAGTTTCAAAACAAGGACCTGTTTATTTTACTCTAGAGGTCACCTGGTCATAAAAGAGTGCACAGAGAGAGTGAAAGTGTGTGTGTAACATCACACACACACAGCTGCAAACCAACAATTTCTTATAATAATGTATGTGATTAAGTTATATAAATATCTGTCATAAAAACATGCACATGAACAGAATCTACTTAGTGATCATGACCAAGAATAGTTAATAATGCACTGCCAAATATAGTGATGATACATTCAGTTTCAAAACAAGGGCCTGTTTATTTTACTCTAGAGGTCACCTGGTCATAAAAGAGTGCACAGAGAGAGTGAAAGTGTGTGTGTAACATTACACACACACACAGCTGCAAATTAACAATTTTTTATAATAATGTATGTGATTAAGTTATATAAATATCTGTCATAAAAACATGCACACGAACAGAATCTACTTAGTGATCATGAATGATTCTGGATTTAACCATGTGAATTTTTTTCACATGAATGTTTCAGATCATACTCCATTATCCATTGAGAACAAATGGTAGATTGCATTCCAGTTTTGCAATTATATGAAACAAAATTAACTTAACTTGAAAATCATGCACTAATAATAGAGATATAACAGGCTATTTCTGAGACTTTCTATGGTCCTACTCCTACATACAAAAATATTACATGCTTTTCAAATTAGATTTGTTGACTTGCAGTGAAGAAGTCCTTTGAAATAAAGCAGGTGAATGTTTGAAATTGGCTTTGCAAAACTGTTGTGAGGGGATGCATCGCTAGTCTCCCTCGATTGCATCAGGGACCCCTCTCATATTGATGACTTGGATGTGAGCAAAACATCTCCTTGCCACCCCCTGGTTTGTAGAAATCAAACATGCTGTCACTGAGACACTTCACTCTCTCAGGGAGCTGTATCAAAGGCATTTCTGTTTCTTTTAGTTCAGGAAACATGTAGGTGCCCACAACACGCTTTGGAATGTCCTGAGTACTTCTTGGACATGCTCAAGATTGGCGACCACCATTATATGTCTTGAATAAGGCTCAGGAAAGAACAAAAATTGGCATCATCATCAACCACCAGAGGGGTACAATAACAGATCTGAATGTCCAAATATGCTCAAGACTGAACATGTACATCAAATACATGCTCTGGGGACATCCCAGTACTTCCTGGACATGCTCAAGACTGGAAACCACCATTATTAACAGTCTCAAACAAAGCTCAGCCAGAATAAAAAATGGCATTTTCATCAACCACAAATGAAGGGACTGATAATAGGTCTGAAAATGTTCACCAAAAATAATCCATGGCTAAGGGGGCCAAGGTTGGCAATTCTAGGAGGAAACAGGATGCTCCTTTAGATACTCTCCTAACATTGACAGCTGATTAACCTATGGTGGGAAAGAAACAAAAGAGATCTGTATCTTCCATTGTGAACTGTACTTGGGGCAAGAGAAACTAGAAAACCCTAAACTTGAAAACAAATCGTATCTACAGCACCTAGAATGAGAAACTAATTTGATGTTATAGATTGGGCAAAAACAAGGGGCAAGCACAAAACAACAGCCAAGATAGTATACATCAATATTCTGTTGTTGGAGGTAGAAATTTTGTACTAAAAAACATATTACAGCTTTTATAAATATCAAGAGAACATTTTTCAGTTTCAGCTGTTTTCTTAACAGAATTTAATCAAATTTTTGACCATCTCAAAATAGAAAAGAAAATGCAAGCATAAGGATTATGCTCCATCGCCTAGAACTATGCTAAAACCTTGAAAAAAACAAAAGTGAAATGCAATTTTGTGGGAACAATACACGTTGCATAAATAGATTACCTTGCCCTCATACTGGTCATCACATCAAACTTTATTAGAAATGGCCATCATATGCAATCCTCCAATTAACAAGTCAATAGAGGCCTTCCAATAAATAAAGCCAAAAAGGAAAAAGTAAAAATAGGGATTGTGTCAAGTTCTTGTCCTGGGACAAGGTCTACTTTTACATCTATTAGATAAAATGAGGAAGAAGAAAAAGAAGATAACATTTTTGTGTTTCCCAAGTTTTGTCTTCTTCCTCCTGTAATATTGGTGATGATAGTATACAAGGATTTTGTGCACTACATATTACTAAATACAGGCAAACATAGAAGAGTGCAATACAGACACAAATGTCCATTCGCAAGCTACAAAAGCAATAATTGTTGGTTTAATTCAAGCATTCCTTTCAATGTCACTAGGCCCCCTTATTAGCAGACCACTGTTGATGCTACTGTCATTGCTGCCCTACACTTGAAATTTGAAAACACACATGTCTGAAGCCCTTGGACTGAGATTCCGTGATATGTTTTAAAGATGTGACAAATTTTCAATTAACATCATTCTCATTAGGCAAAATCTGGTCACAGTAACTGTAATATGTATAGTGGTTGGATAGATGGAAGAAAACAAACATTACTAACTATCTTGTCTCATACTCTAAGGGAACAGTGTTTTAGATCCATCAATGCATCCAACCAAATAAAAAATTCCAAAAACTATGTTTGAGAAACATGTGGTTAAAGTGGGAGAGGAGAAGTTCTGCATATTGGCATCAAAGAGGCTGCAAGCTATGTGATTATCAATAAACTTTAGACAGATATGCTCCCTCTCTTATGTTCTCGATTTTATATAAACAAAGTGCTCAAAGATATGAGAGAAATTAATTTAATCAAATCTATTTATAAGTAAGAAAAAAGTATAACAAATGAAGCTACAATTGGAGAAAGGTCCTCAATTTTATGAGTGAATCCAGGTCCTCAGTTTCATGAGTTTTATGAGCAAATCTAGATCCTCAGTTTTTTGAGAAAATTCGGATACTTAGTTTAAAGAGCACATCTAGATATTGCAAAGATCTTGTTCACCAACTCTTACTATATTGGCCACCAATTTCAGCTCCTATCTAAATAAAAGAAGCAAATACATACATGTGTGTGTGTGTCTATAGAGAGAGAATAGGGAGCAGCATTTCTCCCATGCTGTTTAAGTCTGCCAATTAAGCACCATCCATCAACTATTTTTGGAACTGGCGAGCACTTCTAACTTCAACAAACTCACACTACCAACTCAGGCAAAAGCTCCATAGTGTTGAGGCTTTGAAATTTGAATTGGCAAGGCGATTTTCGACTCAACAAAAAGACACAGGCAATACTTTGCAAAAACTCATCATTTCCTTTAAGATAATATATAAAATTACACTTAATCAATTTATTGTTTTGTTATTTCTTGTCTTATTTTTATAGCAGCCTATAATGTCCCCTTTTAGTTAAATCAGCCTGTGTGGACCTAATCCTTATTTCCCCTGATAAGGATAGAGAAAAATAAATAAATTTAATACCAGGAGCCATGAGCTGTGATGTCAGGTGCAACAGTAAATAGATTATAATACAATAACATTTAATCCCAATATAAGGAGGCATGGGTTTCCACAAAGGAGTGGGCATTTAAGAGGAATTACAAGTTAACCGTCAAGACAATTTGGGAGCTATTTGTGGAAGATCTTGCTAGAATTAATAAATATTATTTTATGGGTTATGAAGCATTGAGTTTTGGGCACCCAAGTGGGCCCTCCTGCTGTTATATAGTGAAGTGTTATGTGATGTGACGCTCCAGAATTAAGAAGCCATCTGTTGGACTGAAAATTGGTGGATGCAAAGACAACATGGCCTTTCATCTTGTCTACTCCATGTGCCATGGTGGCTGACCCTGATTGTGAAGGTTCTAAGGTGCAAGAAGAGGATAAGGCAACTGAATATGATTCTTCTGTAGAAGATGCTTCAGCTCATCAATCTGCTTTGCATAACACTGATGCTCATCATGTCCTGTCTTTGTGCAATATGCACGTTTTGGTCGATCCTTCTTAGATGAGTCCCCCTTTGAAGAGGAAGAAGAATCTAAGGTATCTTGTGAATGTGATTCCTTGGCTTGCTCATGTGACTTGGAATCCTTTTGCTTTTGTTTCTTGCCTTCGCCATTTGAAGCCTTTGGATCTCTAATGCCCGATGATGTAATAAGAGCATGTGATTTGGAAGACCTCAATAAGCCCATCTATACCAACATTGCATACGACCGAGTGAGTGATGTAGCAAAATCATCAAGTGAAGGCATAGTGAATCTGGAACCAAGTGCATCTCTAGTGGCATAAAAGGTAGAAACAAAAACTGAATAATTAGGACCAAGCCTGACAAGGATGGAAAGAATCAACTAAAGAATCAACTAAGTCTCCTCTTTTTGAATACCACATTGTGTCAATTGCAATCTAAGAGACTTGAATTTGGTGAAGAAGTCCTGGATGCTATCAAAATCTCGAGGAGTCAAGCCGATAAGCTCATTCTCCAACTGAAATCATCTCAAAGTATACTACTTCCCAAACAAAGACTCTAATTGAGTTTAGATTTGATTGGGTGTGGTGCAAGATTCAACATGAAAGAGAAGATCAAGAGACATAGACATGCATAATGTCCCAAAAGCCTCATCACACCTATTAAACCACTTTCTCTTCTCAACAGCACCTGTAGGTTCAAGTTTTATATCCATGGTCATTTTGTATAGCCTTGATTTTTTCAGATGTATCTCCATTTGTTTTTTCCAACCATAGTAGTTGTATGGAGTGAACAGAGCAATATGTGTTGGATCCATGATGAAAAACTACAGAAATGAATTGATACAATAGTATAGACCCCCTCAATGCAATTAAATTCCCCTTGGATCCCAAAAAATTTGTACTGTTTGTACATTTTCCAAGAAAATAACCAAAAAAAAAAAAGAAAATCTAAGATCTAATTGAAATAACAAATATTTGGTTAATTTTCTCAAAAAATAGGCCTGAGATATGTGAAGTGGATTAAATCAACTTTTCAATATCGCTTGAATCGTAAAAATCTGATAATCGAATCAAAAGTTATGACCTCTTGAGTGAAAACAACTTGATCTAACTTCAAAGGCTTGTAGAATAAATTAGGAGCAAAATTTCGAAAACTTACCTGCACCACTAGTTCAGGCTCAGAACCACCTTTCCAACGATATAAATTTTGGGAAAGACAGAGATCAAACACCTAAGTTGTACCCGATTTAGGAAAACTTGCCCAATTTGGCCTTTAGAAAGTGAATTGGGGGCTTAAAAAAATGCCCCAATCCTATGGTGGACTAAGGGGTTAGCGGTCGAGTGTTGGGACAAGGCCCCTAGCCCCTGGTTGCTGAAATGACCGATGTCAGGCAAAGCACTAGGATGGGCTATCAACCAAGCGGCGCAAAGTAGCACGGGAGCAAGAAGAACAAGTGACGATGACAATTTCACCTGTTTGTACATTTTCCAAGAAAATAACCAAAAATTAGAAAAAAAAGAAAATCTGAGATCTAATTGAAATAACAAATATCTGGTCAATTTTCTCGAAAAATAGGCCTGAGATATGTGAAGTGGACTAAATCAACTTTTCAATATCGCTTGAATCGTAAAAATCTGATAACCGAGTCAAAAGTTATGACCTCTTGAGTGAAAACAGCTTGATCTGACTTCAAAGGCTTGTAGAATAAATTAGGAGCAAAATTTGGAAAAATTACCTGCACCACTAGATCAAGCTCGGAACCACCTTTCCAACGATATAAATTTTGTGAAAAACGGAGATCAAACACCTAAGTTGTACCCGATTTAGGAAAACTTGCCCAATTTTGCCCTTAGAAAGTGAATTGGGGACTTAATAAAGTGCCCCAATCCTATGGTGGACTAAGGGGTTAGCGATCAAGTGTTGGGACAAGGCCCCTAGCCCCTAGATGCTGAAATGACCACAGTGAAGTGGAGCACTAGGATGGGCTATCAACCAAGCGGCGCAGGGCAGCACGAGAGCAAGAACAAGTGACAGTGACAAAATTCAGCCCTAATGGGAGTCGACGACTACAAAGTCAACAAAAATATTCCCTAGGGAATATTCTGTTAGGAAAAATAAAACAGCGGCCAAAAAATTTAAAAAATTGGCAGGTTTTTCCAAAATTTTGTCGCTATGAACTATTCATTTGCCATTTTTGTTTGCATCTACACAACCCACCCCTGCGTATGACTAGTACTGACTATATGGCAGCATACAGTTGTATAGATTTCTTCCTAGAAAAATGTACCTCCAAAAAAAATATTGCCAAGATTTCAATTTCTTAGATTTTCATGAAATGGCAATTGGTATTTAGGTTTTTGGCCGCCCTAGATGCAATGGTGAGGTCCATTTTACTCCAAAATGCACAAGAAAAATTTCTCAAGGCCAAATCCCTCAAATTTTGAATACGAGGCTACAAATTTGGAGCTTTGATACCATGTTAGAGTTGATGATTAAACCCCACAGCTCCCAGAAGTTACCTGCAAGCAATTATCCTATCACAAAAGAGAGACCTAAGCAATGAGATGTGCTCAACAACCTGGGAAGTTGTATTGATGCAATAACCTGAATGAATGATTAAAATGAAAGGTGAATGCTTATGAAAGGAAAAGATCAAACCCTCGAGACAAGTGTCATCATCGAATGCAATAAGACATGTGCTAAATATAGCTCAATCCAATAATAAAACAGCAATTCCTAAGTTTAGCTTAAGTAATTAAACTAAAAAAGTGTCTAATAATTAATTAATGAATAATTAATTATCAGGTGATGACCTATTTACTCCAACAATGATATATATTATTCTCATATTATGGTTTTCATTTCAATTTTCACTTCTCAATTTCCATGAATAAATTTAACATGTCAAACTAAGAAGACTATTGCAATGTTTTAAGTAAAAACAAAATGAAACAAAACCTTCATGGTTTAATGATGCAAGCAAAAGCGAAAAATCGCAAGGATTGAAGTTTGAATAGAATGAAACAAAATCAATGATCACAATTCACAAATGACTTGGACATGCCTTTCTTCTTCCATCTAACCTTCATCATTGCTCAATGACTTCCTTTGTTACTAGCTAAAAGTTGTTGCAAATAAAACCACAATTGACATTTCAAAACTTTTTCTTAAGCGATTTTACATACTTCTATGTTTTGGGTTTTCGGGAGACAAAGTGAGACATGGGTGAGATTGTCTACTATCATGGGAGACATCTTTTGTTACATCCCCTTTAACTCGAACATGTTTATGACAATGGAATTATGGTCGTTATGTTAGTTGCAAGTAACTGCATTCATGTGAATGTGAAAATGAGAATAAAATAGTTGTTTTATTTATCGTAACTGTATTGTAAATGATCTTTTTATATGCAATTGAATTTCTTGTTCACATGAAATTGAATGTGTTCATGAGATTATATTTAAATACATACTTATATAACCGTTGAAAACGATCTAACCATAATTCTTGTCGGTGGATGCAATACTGTCGACGCCACGATGGAAAAGGAAATATCATCAGGGAGAGGCTGTGGTTAACAGAGGATTGAAAATTATCATTTCGCCATGAGTCAGTGTAAGACAAGGAATCGAAGTCATAACTTGGCCATAAATAATTTAATATAATTATTTATTAAGTAAGCCAATTTGAAATATATAAATTAATAATCACCTTTTAAGGAGATTGCAAATGGTTATTAAATATTAAATTAAAATAAAAGATATAATTAAAATATTTATTATATCCTCTTGGAAATTGAACGAACCATTCTTGGTATATATATATATATATATATATGCAAGAGGTAATCAAATATTAAATTGATAATAAAAGATATAATTTAATTGCCATCGATTTAAATTTGAAACCTTTGAAAGGCTTAACATCGAAATTAAATGAAAAGGATTGGCGTTGAAGTTGTGGAGGTGGAAAACTTCCGTCAGCTCACCACCTCGCATGTTGAAATGCCCAAATCAGGGGCAGTCGAAGGGATTCTTGGCGATGGGCGTTTGAGTCGTGATATTTTGTTTTGTGGAGTTCTCTTTTGGAGGTTCATCAATCTTTCTTCTTCCATCACTTGGAGCTCTGATTTTTTTCTGGGGCAATCATTTTTTTTGGGAAGTCCTTTGTATTGGCATTCTTGTCCTGTTCAGACTTAAAGTTGGTTGGCTCTATTATCAATTCATCCACCCGCCCCTACTCTTTATCAATCATTCTCATATCAAAAAACCCTCCTCTGGCTCACAGCTTTTCCTCAGTTGCCCATTCTTTCTGTCGGGTTCTTACTGTTGTTCTATCTCTGATCGTCTTTCCTTAAAAACGAATTAAGAAGGCAGCAAAACTGGTTTCTTCTTAGTCGAGTAGAAGTGGTATTCACGGTTGGGTCCGAGCTTGCAGAACTTTCGCTGGGAGAATTCTAGAGTGGGCTTCATAAAATTTGAGTTACTCATTCAGAACGTATGGTAGAATCTTACATGTTTTTCCCCACCATGTTAGCATGAAATCGAAGAAGATAAGATCTTGTAAAAGAAATGTTATTACGAATTCTTGACCAGATAAAATTAGCTAAGGAATTCGTTTATGTTAATGGACATTTCATTAAATGTTGAATCGAATCATATCACCTATCTTAGTCTGGTGACCATTATTTAGTCATGCTATCTACGTTTAACACTGGCCATGTTTATCTTATATTATTTCACAGATCCGAGTCAAAGCTCTTTCTTTTCCTCTTTTTATAACTGTATTTGGTCAATCTGAGTGGTGTAATTGCAAATCTTTTCTTATCTGAGTGGTGTAATTGCAAATATTTTCTTAATTTTGTAACCTATGCAATCTTTTATTGAACTCGAATCTAGACCTCTCCATTGCATTTGAGTAACCTTTGTCCACTGTTATACATCTGGAACTGAAAGTTGAGTAAATATTTTGAGAACATTTGGAAAAGTTATTCTATCTGAAGAAGCCGAGAACCTCTCTTCTTTTCTCTCTCTATTTAGAAGTTGACTCTGTGTAAATCTTTTGCTCATAGAATTCCTTAAGGAATGAGCAAAAGTTAACTCTTAAAAATCCTCAATGCAGATTCAGTCTCTTCTTATATAAAACGTATTGGTAAAGATTTAACCCAGATTTAAGAGTAAAATGTTAAACAACCAGATTTTGAAATTTAAAACATGAGACATATGTAATCATGTTGAGCAAGGGTGAGAGTGTTGACGGCACAGGAGTGCCAGTAATGAAAATGAAATCCTTAGCCAAGGTACAATGCTAGATTTAGCATTTGTCAACTATCAAGTACCAGATATACCACTTATCAAAGTAACCTTTCTAGTTGGGAGGTACCCTTAGTAAGGTTCGATCAGAAGGTATAGGTCCTTGACACCAGGTTCATAGGCATGATGATAAAAAGATCCTTGTTGATTACCCTCGTGAAGGGACGGGTTTCTTCAACAGAAGAAACACGAGAGACCAAAAGGTCTTTACATGGGCAGTAAAGCCCTTGATGATATTTCCTTTTCCCATGATGACAGAGAGTCAAGCTCAAGTATTTCAACTTCTTAACTATATCTTCTTGAAACCCTTCTCTCTCTTAAAATTTCTGAAATGTTTACTTAGCATGTATATTGTTAGCGTAAATAATGTTCTTGTATTATGGAAGCAAAGAAAAGTTAGTTAAAGTTCATTTGTATTTTCAGATAAATGTTCGTTGTAAGAATCTGCAATTGTTTAGTTAGATGGTTAAACGTTTTATTCAGCTGAGATGGAAAATTATGGGGATTAGTTATTGAATAATAAATTACTATTTTGAAACCCTAGTTTGACAGTTATTTTGTTATTGATCTTTGTAAATGTTAATCAAATCTTATCAGATTGTATCCTAAAAGAACCTATGGAAATTCTAAGTTTGAAATTCTGTTCTAGAATTCTAAGTCAGATTTATTTCTTTTGTATCAAATGTGTTGATTGCATAACATTTATAGATTTCGATGTCTTGCAAATAAGGGAATGAAGTCCCATTTATATGTGGGAGACACGCCTCAAGGAGAGACGCGTCTCATGAGAGGACGTGTCTCCACAAAGTGGAGACACGTCCACTCATGGGACGTGTCCCTTGAGCGCGCGGGCTCCCTTAACAATCGAAACCATTCGGTGTTATCCATAGACTAAGATGTGCGTATTTAACAAACAGCAATCATCTAATATGAATTCTGATTTATCCATTTGCAAATTTCGATCATCATCATCTGAAATTCGAATAACTTATTTGATGGTTTTATATTTTAAGAACAGTTTGGTTAAATATAAATGATGATGATGCATGAATGCAATCATCATTTATATCTGACCGAAGCTATCTTAAATCAACAATCTTCTGTGAAACGGTTGGTGAAAACTATTAGTTGTTTCATTTTAGCTGAAAATGAAAACTTAGAGGTTAGTTGAAATAAAAATTGATTCAGTTGAAAACGATCTAGAAACCCTAGAACGAAAACAAGTTAGTTATATTCAGCAAAAAATTGGTAGTTAGAATCTTTCTTTAACAGTAGATGAGTTTGAGTTGTTTCATATGGTATCAGAGCTACCAGGTTCGGCACTAAACCTCGGGCTCGTCATGCAAACCTAGAATACTAAAATCTATCCTTGGTGTTTTTCCAGGATGTGGATACAGAAAACACCCCGGAAGAAGGTCTGAGATCCGGTATCCAAACGGCTATGGAAAATCAAACTCCATTATGATTATTCCAAATGCTCTATTCCTGCAGACTCGGAGACCATGGCTGAAGCTCTGAGGCGACTTCGGCGAGAAAGAAGGAAGTGGACATCTTCCAGTAAGGAAGCCGTTAAGGCAGCCATCCTTGCTGAATTGAAACAAACCAGCACTATGAACCTAATCAAAACTGGAATCAAGCTGCCCTAATCTTTTGAAAAACGGAAACCAACCCTTGGATATAGACTCATACCTTTCTCTAAAATCTATCCTTGGTGTTTTTCCAGGATGTGGATACAGAAAACACCCCGGAAGAAGGTCTGAGATCCGGTATCCAAACGGCTATGGAAAATCAAACTCCATTATGATTATTCCAAATGCTCTATTCCTGCAGACTCGGAGACCATGGCTGAAGCTCTGAGGCGACTTCGGCGAGAAAGAAGGAAGTGGACATCTTCCAGTAAGGAAGCCGTTAAGGCAGCCATCCTTGCTGAATTGAAACAAACCAGCACTATGAACCTAATCAAAACTGGAATCAAGCTGCCCTAATCTTTTGAAAAACGGAAACCAACCCTTGGATATAGACTCATACCTTTCTCTGAATTCAGTGATCAGGAGGAACCGATCACCGGCAGTGATATGGAAACCTAATCAGTTTGTATTGGAAACCTATCACAGGAAGTGATAGATACTTTTTGTAACAAATTTTGTAATTAAACCTATCATAGGAGTGATAGTTATTTATGATCATTTTGTAACTAAATCTATCACAGGGAGTGATAGTTATTCATTTTGTAATTCAACCTATGAAAGGGAGTGATATTTATTATCATTTTGTAATCAAATCTATCACAGACAGTGATAGTTATTAATAATCACTTTGTAATTGAATCTATCACAGGGAGTGATAGTTATTTTGTAATCATTATTGAATGGAATCTATAATTAATTGATGGCATATCATGTTGATATCTTTGAGCAATTGTTTGTTTATGAATTATATTGAATGAACAATGGAAATAAGACCCAATATAGACTAACAAGTAATACCCTATCTCCAGGAACCTCATTGGAATGGAGAATTCTGAAAATGGGTTTAGAGGAGACCGAGACAATGATAACACTATGGCCAAAGTAGACCAACTATTGAATTTAATGAGTGAAACTCAAAACCGATTGCTAAATCTAGAAAGGAAAGTGGACAAGCAAAATGATATGCGTAAGGAGAGGTCTGAGACCCGTAGTGACCAGCATGAAGAAAGTTCTAAAACCATAAGTTTGGGTAATAAAAGGAGCCGATTGGCTAATGAATTGGCCAAGGATATGAAAAAGATTAAACCTCCGAAGTTTGAGGGCTCCGCATCAGGAGATGCCACGAAAGCATGGCTAACTAAGATGGAGAAATACTTTGAGTTAAGAGACTACTCAGACACTTCCAAGGCCGCCTAGGCAGCCTACCAATTGGCTGGAGAAGCTGCAACATGGTGGGAAACCAAAAGAGCGGAAATGGGTCTTGAAGTGGCAGATGTGACCTGGGAGCAGTTTGTAAGAATATTCCGGCAAAGATGGCTTCCACAATTATTCTATGATCAGAAACTTTTGGATTTTGAGAACCTTAAGCAGGGGCCTTTATCAGTAAATGAATATTGGGAAAAATATACCCGGTTATTGAAATATGTACCTCAATATCAACAAGATGAAAATTTTCGTGTCTGAAAGTTCATTTTGGGTTTGAACAACTGCATTGGAGGTTCGGTACATGTTTTGGCACCTCATACAATGGATGAGGCTTACGAGAAAGTAGTTCGGAAAGAACAAAGGTTGAAGAAGGATGATTCTCTCAAAGATAGAAAACGTAACAAGGGCAAGTGGGATCAGTCACACAAGAATTTTAAGAAGGACTACAAGAATAATCAGGATGAAACCAACACAAACAAAGGTATAGAAAAGAAAGGACCATCAAGAGGATGCTTCAATTGTGGTGGAGAACACTATGCTAATCAGTGCCCTAATAAGAATCAATAGGGGCAACAGCAGCGGAAACTTCTACCACCCCAGCAGACGGCTTTCCAGCAAAGAATTCATGTGGCAGTAGACAACAGACAAGATGAATACCAGGTCACTCCTAATGAAGTTCCAGGTGCAGGATTTTGGGGAGATCATAGTCGAGCTACTTAGAGTGCTCGAGGAGCGTAATTTACGCAAACGCAACCACGAGGTTATGCAATGCAAGGTCCAGTGGGACCAGTACTCAAAGGAAAATGCTTCATGGGAGGATTACAATGAAATCTTTCAGAAATTTCCCTATCTTTTGTTGAACCATTGAGAATTTTATATATATATATATATATATATATATA
>VDFB02056566.1:0-18741 GCA_007258455.2 Sequoia sempervirens | reverse complement strand
AAAAACGCGGTTTGACAACTTACCTTGTTTTTCTAGACTTCAGCCCACGTGGTCGAATTTTACCTTATTTTTAGCCAAAATTGATGAAACAAAAAGGGTTTGTAGAGGAGACTCTCACTTTCCACCAATATAAATTATTCTTTACTTTGAATTTAATAAATAATTATTATTCATTTTCTATTAGAATTATGACTAAAGTCCTGATTGATAGGCTGATTGAAAAACATCTATAACTTTCAAACAGTATCATATTTTTTGAATCCAAAATATGCATCACATTCTATGTTTCACATACTATAGGATTAAAAAAAAAATGAATTTTATGAAGTTTTAACCAAGTTAAGGTGGTCAGACATACGAGTTTTTATATTTTTTAAGAGTTGTAATAAAAAATTTATAATTAATTATTTACTTGGAAAAAAATTACAAAAAAATATGCGCCACATCCAGACATGAGTCCTCTACTTATATCTAAAATATTATAAAAAAATATTATCATTTTATTGTGGTTAGGGTGGTCAGACAGACGATTAAATGAAAATTAATATATAATGGAATTGATGGCGCGCGTCTGCTCTGCCTGTCGAGCTAGGGCGTCCGAGCCCTAGCTCCTTCCTTGCTCTCTACTTGCTCTGCGTTTGAAGGGGGGTTTGTTTGTGCTTTGTGGGGGGCGCAGGGTGCCGTTTCTTTTTCCTTCGCTTCATTCCTTCTCTGCATTCGTGTGAGGGCTGCTCATGGTTGCTTGCGGCGTAGTTGGTGTTGTTGGGAGCTGCGGGAGTCTTGTGTGGAGCGGCCCTTTGGGCCTGGTTTTCCACCCTTGTGCATCCTTTTTTTAGAGGCACCTCCTCTGTGCTCTGCTTGCGTCGATTGGTGCATGTGGGCTAGGGTTCTTGATACCCTTGTTTTGATTTTTAATTTTTGGGGGTTTGTATGCTTGCTGTGGCTTGGGCCAAATGTCATCTGGGGAGACCTCAGGTGCTTGCCCGAAAATGGACTTTCGTTCAGCAATTGGCATGAAGTCTCCTACGCATGCTTCAAAAGTTTTCAATAATAATTTGTATTTGTCGGAATCAGGGACAGATGGAGTGGGCTCGTCTAGTGGGGCTCGGATCACGAAAATCAATGGCTGCTTGGAACATTGCAAGGAGAGGCCAAAACTGGTCATCCCATTGGAGATGGTTGCGGAGGATATTGACTATTATTCGAGGCACTCCTTTTACTGCAAATTTTTGGGTATGCGGATATCGATGCAATTTTTAGAGTCTTGGGCCCGACAGACTTGGATGCCAGAGGGTGAGATGGATATAAAGCTTCTGGCAAATAATTATTTCATGGTTACCTTTGATTGCATGGCGGATCGCAACAAGGTTTTTGAAGGGGTCCCTATTTCTATAACCAGGTGGGGTTGTTTATTAAACCATGGCATGCTGGTTTTAACACTGCTGAGGAGCTTCCGACTCGAGTCCTGGTGTGGGTTCGTCTTCCGCGATTTCCTGTGGAATGTTGGTGGGATGATGTTTTGCATTTGTTGGGGTCGATGCTCGAGAAGCCAGTTGGTTCTTCACAACAGACTCAATTTAAAAAGGTGATAACTTTTGCTCGTATCTGTGTAGAAATTGACTTAAGCAAGCCATTACCAGATTCTTTGGATATGTCTGTGGGTCCTTATTCTTGGGTGCAGTCGTTAGATTATGAAACTCTTCCATTTCGGTGTCGTCTCTGCCATGAGTATGGTCACCTTCAGCGAAGATGCCCAAGGGCTAGGCCTGTGGAACCTCATATTTCTCAACCTACTCTCAACCCACCTAGGGAAGATAAGGGAAAGGATCCCATTCCTGGGGTTGGGGTTGATCCAGATGGTTTTGCCCCTGTTAGGAATCATAATAGAAACCGAGGTCAAAAGAGGACCTTGAATGAAAGACAAGATGAAGATTGTTTTAATAGATTCAAGGTTTTGGAGGATCTTGGCCAACAGGAAGTGAATCCGGGCTTGGTGAACTTGGACCAGGGTATTGTGTGTTCTGGGCAGGAAGATCCTCTTTTTGGGGTTTCTCAGGATACACATGATTCTGGAGTTGTGCAAATGGTAACCAACCTTCAAATGGATGTCTAGGTGGAGCCGGTGTCTACTGTGGAAATGAAGAAGAGTGGGGGAGACAACTCTACTCTGGCTTTACATGCAAGTTCAGATGCAGGAAATAATTTCAAGTCTTCTCCTTCTCCTTTGGGTCTTCATCAAAAGGATCTCAAAAAAGGGTTGGGGGAGAAATCTTCAAAGCTTGGCAGGAAAAAGGATTTGGAAAAGATTAAGTTAACTGGGGAAACTCTTGTGGAGTCAGGGTCGGTTAAGACTTTGGATTCACACTTCTCAAGCTCTTTGAAATGATTGTTCTATCATGGAATGCAAGGGGCTTGAACAACAGCCCTCGAAAAAAGGTTGTTCGTGAATTGGTTAGAAGTCAATCTCCTGATGTTTTATTCCTGCAAGAGACTAAGTTATCTGTTGAATGCATGCTTGGTTTATCTCCTAAGTTGTGGAGAAGTGGTGAGTGCCAATGCATTGGTGCTCAAGGGTCTGCGGGTGGAGTTGCTTGCCTTTGGAATCCGTGGAAGATCCGCCCTCTTTGGTGGATGTCCAGCAAGTCTTCTATCTCGATGATTGCTTCTTGCTTTGAGACTGGGGAATCTATCCTCCTCACTAATATCTATGCGCCTGTTGATTTTCCGGGTAAGCAACTTTTGTGGGCTCATATTCAATTTGTCCGGAGTATGGTGCCTTTTTATCCATGGATTATGGCTGGGGACTTCAATGCTATCTCTGAGTTGGCTGAGAAGCGGGGTGGTATTGCAAGGTTGGAGCCTTCTGCGTTGCTTCTACAGGACAATATTTCTGCCTTGAATCTTGTTGATGTTAAGCCTAATAATGGTCTTTTCACTTGGAGCAATCGAAGGCTTGGGGATGACTGCATTTCTGAAAGACTTGACTGGTTTCTAGTGTCCTGTTTTTGGGTTGGTGGCTTGTGGTCTTCTAGCTCAGAAATTTTGGATTGGAGGGGGTCCGACCATTGGCCTATCAAGCTTGTTTCTTCAATTCGTGTGCCTCGATCACCCCCTTTTAAGTTCCAGCTAATGTGGCTACGTGAGCCCTCCCTTCATGAGTATATGGCAGATTGGTGGAGAAATGGTAGACCCGCTTTTGGTACGGCAATGTATACTTTTGCTAAGCTTCTCCAATTTGTTAAATATCAGCTTAAGCGTTGGAACCGACAGTGCTTTGGGAATATTTTTCAAGCCAAGTTTGTTGCCCAAGCTGAGTTGAATAGCATTACGAGGGTGATCAGGGAGGATGGTGTGACTGCTAAATTACTTCAAGAGGAGGCCAAGGCATTGAAAGTTCTTGAGGAGTGTGAATTGCGTGAAGAGATCTATTGGAAGCAAAAGGCACGAATTGAATGGCTTCAGGAGGGAGATAGGAATACTGCCTTCTTCTTCAATTCTGTCAAAGCCAGGCAACATGGGAATTCAATTTCTGTTCTGGTGAAAGACACTGGTGAGTCTCTCTCCTCTTTTAAGGATATTTCGGGTGAAGCAGTACAGTATTTTGATTCTTTATTCAGGGAGGACCCCCAGGGGGATCCTAACGCGGAGGCTCATGTTCTGTCTTGCATCCCGTCGTCGGTTACTAGGGAGATGAATGAGCATCTTATGAGTGATATCTCGATGGATGAACTTGAGGGAACGGTGTTCCAGATGAAGAAAGGGAAAGCTCCTGGCCCTGATGGCTTTCCGGTGGAGTTCTTTCAAGATTTCTGGGATATTATCAAGCTGGACTTGTTGGCGGTTGTCCAGGAATCTCAAAGGAACAAGCAAATGTTACGGGCTTTGAATTCTACCTTCTTGGCTCTTATCCCCAAATGTGATGGGGCTGACAGGTTAAACCAATTTAGGCCCATTTCTCTTTGTAATGTGATTTATAAAATTATCTCTAAAATAATTGCGGATAGGCTGAAAAGATGGCTCAAAGTGTTGATCTCTGAGGAGCAGAGTGGTTTTTTGGCGGGCAGACAAATTCTAGATGGGGTGGTTATAGCTACGGAAACCATTCATTCTATGGCCATCTCCAATTATAAGGCAATGTTCATCAAGCTGGACATGGCAAAGGCTTATGACAGAGTTCGCTGGTCCTTCCTTCAGAAGATCCTTGGGGCTTTTGGTTTTGGGGATGAGTGGATCCAATGGGTCATGAGTTGTGTTACTTTAGTATCCTTCTCTGTTTTGATTAATGGTGAGCCCTCAAAGCTATTTTGTGCTTCTCGGGGTCTGCGACAGGGCGACCCAGTTTCTCCGTATCTGTTCTTGCTTCTTGTTGAAGGTCTCGGCCGATTGTTGAAAAGGAATGTTGAGATGGGTCTCATTCAGGGGTGGCGATGGGGAGGTAATATTTCCCTACAGTCTCATTTGCAGTTTGTGGATGATACTGCGCTGATGGGAATGGCTACAATCAAGGAGGCTACAAACTTGCGTGTTGTGCTTGATGTTTATCTTCTTGCCTCGGGTCAACTAATTAATGAAGATAAGTCCTCAATCTTCTTCTTCAATACTTCTGGTCCTATCCAAAGGAGGATTGCTAATATCCTGAGGTTTCAGATTGGGTCCCTTCCTTTGACCTATCTTGGTATTCCTATCTCTGTCAAAAGGATGCCCAGGGCTTCTTGGCAGAACATTTTGGATAAGTTTCAGACAAACGTTAACCATTGGACCCACAAATGGTTGTCCTTTGCTGGTAGGGTTCAGCTGATCAAGTATGTGGTTCAGGTTCTCCCCATATATAGATGTATGCTCCAAGTGGCCCTAGTTGGTTTTGTTCAAGATCTTGATGCTTTAACCAGACAATTTCTTTGGGCTGGTAATTTATTATCCTCCAAGTGGAGTTTGGTTAGATGGGAGGTTGTTTGTAGCCCGAAGCACTGTGGCGGTCTTGGATTAAGGAAGTCTTCTTTGTCTGGGATATCGCTTGCTGCTAAATTGTTTTGGAGGTGGTGTGTGGAGCAGGATCAGACCTGGGCCAGGATTTTGTCCCACAAATATTTCCTAGGGATACCTCATATGGACATTCCTCGCTATCCCTTGGTGGGGAAAGGTTCGGTTATTTGGGGTACCCTCAAGGAAGGGGCTGCTCTTGTCAAGGATGGTTTGTTCTGGACATGCAAAGGTGGGTTAGAGGCTCACTTCTGGTTGGATTCTTGGGATGGCTTCCCCCTATTGTCTCTCAGTTTCCTAATCTGTTGCCCCTTAGTCAAAGATTCATTGCGGCTGGTTGGGTTCGGGTGAGAGATTTTAAGGCTATGTCTGCTCATGGCCAATTGATGGTGGCTAGGTGGAAGAATCTTGAGGAGTGGCCTATGGTTGGTATGGAGGAGGAGTGTGCGGAGTTGCAACGCATCCTTTCTAGTAGGAGTTGTTGCTCCCTCCTTGATGGAGATGTTCTTTCTTGGTCCCCCAACCCTAAGGGGGTTTATATTGTAGCCTCTGGCTATTAAGTTCTGTTATCTCACAATTTGGATGGGGCAGAGGTTCGTTGGTGGCAGAGAGTTTGGGATAAGTTTTCTTGGCCAAAGTGCAATTGTTTCATTTGGACTTTGGCCTGGAAGAAGTGCTTGACTTGGGACAATATTCAGAAGCGAGGTTTTCAGGGCCCATCCATGTGTGTTTTGTGTGGGAATGGGGAGGAGGATTCTGCTCATTTGTTTTTTCGTTGCTCTTTTTCCTTGAGGCTGTGGCATTTATGGTGGGGAGCCTGGAAAAGCCCTTGTGTCCATGCTTCCTCCCTGGTGGATTTTTGGAATAGTCTTGGCAGACCTCCTGCTATGGCCTCTTTCTTACAAGACGTGTGGTATGTTGGGCCTACCTTCATTCTCTGGCAGATTTGGTTGGAGCGGAATCATAGAATCTTCCGTGGTGAAAAGATGGTCTTTCAGCAAATTTGGAAGAGAATTATGGGCATGGTTCGGGAGACGGTGGAAGCGAAGTGTGAGGTGGTGTATCCCTTGGGGAAAGAGGATGCTGAGAAGGCGGAGAGACTGGGCCTTCGAGAGTTGTCTTTGGCGTCGACTTGTGTTCGAAGGGGAAGGCAGGCGAAGAAGAAAGTGATGCGAATGGGAAGGTGGCTTCCCCCTCCTGTTGGATTTCTGAAGATTAATACTGATGGCTCATCAAGGGGAAACCTTGGGCCTGCTGGAATTGGTGGGGTTGGTAGGGATTCGTCGAGGACAGTGGTTTTTTTCTTCTCTATCTATGAAGGGGTGCATACTGTCAACCTTATGGAAGGTCTGGCAATCCTCTTCGCTCTTGAACGGGCCTATTCTTTGGGGTGGAGAAAGGTTATCTGTGAGTCTGACTCACAAGTTTTGGTTAATTTGCTTAATGCTAGGAAGGTGGCTGATGTCAGCTGGCAGCTGGCTAGGATGGTGCAGCAAATTCTGCGGATTAGTTCCTTGATGGAGGTGGTGTCTTTTGTCCATATTCTGAGGGAATGGAATAGGGCAGCGGATTGCTTGGCGAAATGGGCTTCAGAGTATCTTGATGGCTGGAAGATTGAGAGGTGGGAGCAGATTTCCCAGGAGCTCCGCCGTGATCTAGAAATGATTATTGCCGAAGATGGGGATGAAATTGATGATGGACGATGATTGGCTCTTGCGTTGTTTATTTGTATCTTTTGGGTTCTCTGGGGCTTTGTCCCTTTGCTTTGATGTAATTCTTTGATTCTGATCTTCAATAAAGTTTTTACCCCTTTTAAAATAAAATAAAAAAAAGGGTGGTCAGATAGACACCTACTTCTTATTTTTCCCCTGAAATTTAAGTACTACTGCATTGAAATTTCAATTTTTCACCAAATAGACTTTTAAAAAAATAAAATAAACTTAGTAGTTTAGAAACTACATTCAATTTGCCATAGATTCTATTCTTACATATTTTTGAAATAATATAGATAACTTATTCAAATTTTTATGTCAAGTTGCCTAACTCTGATTGTTTTGAATTTTCTTTGCCACTTAAGGGCTTGTTTTTTCCATGATAATCCTTCACATACCCATAGGAAAAATACAATTTGATTATTTTTGAACTAACTCTAACTATATCAAAGGTTTTCATGTGATGGTGGGGGATTTATATTGTCTTCCCAAAGTATCTAGTGTCTTGGTATTAATTATTGTTCATTTACAAGGAATCACACTTTGCACAAAATAGATTGTGAGAGAAATTGAAGGTATTCAAACTTGGAATTTGATTTTCTCTAGGTCTCCTTATGAAAGACAAACCTAAATGACATGGAATTCCATTCAATGTAGTTATCACTTATGTTTCTATTAAGATCACTTGATGTATTTTGTGGCTAGAAAGGAATTTCAAAGGATTAAAAATACATACAACGTTAGCTTATCTAGAATAGTAATAGGTTTCACAATAGCCTTTCTATTAACTAGCAGACTATGTGGTGGTCTCTTGGGATTAATATCTAAGACATATTATTGGTTGAGAGTCCTCAAATGCATTCTCTTGAGTTTTTTAGAAGAGGTATTAAGTATAAAAATTTGTAATCCAAAGTTTCTTCTTGACTCTCATGGCCCCAAGTGAAGGGTAACATGAGTGATGTAGATACAATGTCCTAGGAATTTTTTGAGGTAGCGCCCTATCAACACCTACATAAGATAACTATGAGATTGTTACAAAAATGGTGAAAAGAAAAAAAGTAGTATGTTGATACCTCTTTCCATAAGTATACTCATATAAAAAATTAATTGGTTCTCTTTGCATTTTCCTATGGCTCAAAAATAAAATATGATGGTTTATTTAGACACTCTTTTACATTTACAACAAGATCTTCTAAACTATCTAGAATGCTAAATTTTAGAATCAAATATTTCTCATTTCACCCTATTAGACCAAATATTTCAACTGTGAAATATTGAAAGAATAAAGCAATAATTAAACTAAATCACAGTCAAATGATCACAACAATAGAGTAAATAAAAAAAATTGAATTAAACATAATACAAACCTTGCAAGCACACACACAATTCACCTTAGCACAACTCTATTGCTCTCCTCTATTTCACCTTGGGAGAAATGGTATGAATAATCTTTGCTCTTAGACTTATATTAAGCACAATAACATAAAAACACCCGCAAAATGAGTATAGTTTTCTTGTGCAATCTGAGATGAGAAATGAATGAGAGAATGCTTGTATTTGTAGATATTTGATGATACCGATCAATGGTTGAGATCAAAGGAGAGGTTGAGAAGATCAATGGTTGAGAAATGATGAGAGAAATTTAGGGTTAGTTAAGTGGTTGCATGATTTTAGATAATTAATTGCATGATTCAATTAAGAGGATTGGTTGGGGCATTAACTCAAACTAATAGTTAGTGGACTAAATTGATTGTTTAGTGGACTCAAAATGAGTGGGAGTGAAGTGGGTCTGATTGATGAGTGGACTAATTAGATTGATTAGTCGACTAAGAGTAAGTCTTAGTCAACAAGTGAGGTGGAGTTTGTATGAGTATTTAATAATTAAATAATTTTATTATTATTTACATGGTGGAGTTTAATAAATAAATAAATAAATGATTTTATTTATTTTGGAAGAAGATAATGTTTGAGAAATAAATGAATTAATTAAATTATTATAATAACTATTTAATTTAGGAAGTGGGAGATGGATAATTAATTAAATACTAATAAATTATTTAATTAAACTTTAGAATAGAAGAATAATTAGTAGACTAATTAAATAACATTAATTATTTAATTAATATAGAGGAATATATAATATGAATTTAATCAAATAATATGAAATTATTTAATTATCAAGATGAAGTAAAAATGATCATTAATTTAATCAAGTCAGAATTAGGTATCTACACACCCAATGTTTGATTCACTTAGTTTTTTCAAACTCCAAATGCCCATTTTTTGTACACTTTGAGATGATAAAGGCTTCAGTTAAGTTTTGCACCCACGTGAAGGCATCTTGGTCTTCAATCCATTATTTATTCAAGACTTATATATGAAATATTTTCACTTGGGACAATGTTCTTCTAGGGGATAGGACTATATTTCCACTTAAATTTTCTCAAATTTGGCATTCTTTTAGAATGGTAATTTGTTTATCATATCAAAATATTTAATGGTGTATAGGACTTATAACATTACTTTCTTAGTTATTTTTCACAATGTTTATCATTATGAATTTATGAGTATGTGGTCAATTATTTCCTTGTTATGTGGCTTCCAAATATGTATCCCATTTTGTCCACATTTTTTAAATAGAGTGGATTTATTTTATTTTAATTAATATAATTATTTCATAAAAATATATTCCCCATCTACATCTATCTATGTGTGATGGTGAAATTTTCATACCCATGTCATTTCCTATTTAGTTTAGTGTCTATTTTGAGAGAAAGACTTAATGTATTAATATATTGATAGATCACACAACATTATACAATGTCAAAATATTTCTCACATGATGTTATCCACCCATTTACACCTATTCCCACATCTCTTATCCATACCTTATCAACATTTTCCCATATTCCTATGTATTCTTCATTTATTACACCTATCCATGCACTTATCTCCAAAAAAATCATTCCCACATTGATTTTTCTGCCTTGTCATAATGGCTCAAAGATAATTGTTTTCTATTTTTATCATAAAATTTAAATTGAAACTAGCCACCACTTGTAGTGTAGTGCCCCTCTGAATTGACCCTTCTAGATGATCGAGTAAGTGTTTATCTGTAATGTCGTTGTTTAATGTGTATTGAATTACGTAGTGAACTTAACTTTTTAAATGGCTTTGTGTAATCAATTGATTAAATTAAAATTGGTTACTATGTAATTTAAATAAATTTGAAATTAAAATTTAGATAAATCAATTTTGGGAAATAGCAAATATAAGATTTATTACCAAATAAATAAATTAATCTGTTTTATAAAAAAAAATATTGATTTAAATTATAATTAATAATAATTGATAATTATCTTGAGAGGATAATTATCAAATATGTAAATTAATGTGATTTTAAAATAAGGTGAAATCGTATTATAATGGAGTGTTTTAATGTATAAATAGTAAAAAGCAAATAAAAGAATAGAAAGGCGCATGCAAGCGCATGCACAACTTTGTTGAGATGGAAATTTGATGCCTATTGAAGATTTTGTTTTGAGTTTTAATTGGATTTTTGTTTTTTTGGTGGAAAAAAGAAAACAACGTTCTGGTTTTCGGGGGAAGGGTCATATCGTTGTAACGGGAGATCACTGTAAAAATGATTTGGGGAAAACTGGTTAAGAAGGGTTGGAAAGAAGTTCCTTAGGGAGATAACAATCGAGGAGCCTTTAGGCTCACACTTTAAGAACTCCATTGAAGATCTTAATGTCTCTCCCCCGTGATTTCACCACCACCAATTTCTTCAGATAGAGTAAGATTTAATAGCGTTCATAGTATTCTGGATTTTCTTTTCAATTCTTTTGCAAGGGCCAAGTCGCACTGTAAAGTTGGGTTGGCTGCACTCCTTCTCGAAGAGGACGAGGGCACTCCGGATCTCGAGTTCATCATCGGCGCTAAGGTAAGTAACCAACTTGGAAGAACTTACATGTTTAACATTTTGTTTTAAGAAAAATATATGGTCTCAAATCATTGTTTTGAGGACTGTCTTTATGCTCCTTGCGTTTCAGTCTTTAGTCTGTTTCCACAACGTCTTTTGTGTTAAGGATGGGTTGCTGCCATCCATGAGAAACATCATTCCGTGGTATTCTGTCAAACTTTTCGCATGCCTTGTCCATGCTTCTCATTTATGTAACCTTATCTTCCAGTGTAGTTGTCTAGTGCCTTGCTTCAAAATTATTGTAGTGTAATCTTAATTTTCAGATTGTTTTAATTTTGCACCACCAATATTTGCTCATGAACATCGTACCTGTTTAAGATGAAGGTGAAGGTTCCCGTCTCTTATAACTATCTTTCTTGTAACAATTCTGGAGACGAGTTTAGGGGCAGCGAACCAGTGTTTGCAGACATAATGCTTTTTCCCGGTTGCACGCCATTTTATGCCTCCACCTTTGCATGCATGAATACCTACACTTTTCAATCAATAGTGTTATTCTTCTGCCACCATTTGAGTCAGCCTCAAAGTTTTGTAGGCATCTTATTATACCATCTGACTCACATCTAAGTCGATTCATCAAGGTTTAGTTTCAAAGCAATTTGTGCACACAAATTTCCTCCTTATTTGCATCAAAGTAGCTTCCATCGTATATCTTTTGGAAACCACTAATCTGGAAAGAAATGTAAATAGATTTACTTAAATCAAACTTTAATTTTCCTTCCTTATTTACCCTACAGTCACAGTTGCAACACTCGAACATAGAAGGGTGTGGACGTTTAAAATAAGCGTACTGATTCTATTTACAACCTGTCATAGCGGCGACACTTGATCGAGGTAGGGTGTATAGATTTAATTAACCTCCCCGATTCTAGTGGAATCTCTCACAAATGCTGAACTTGAGCATAGATGGTTGTAAAGGTTTAGAAAACCTTGTTGATTCCTTTGGCAACTTGTCATACCTGTAACACTTGAAAATAGACCGTTGTTGAGGTTTAAATCGCCCCCCTGATTCTATTGTCATCCTATCATAACTGAAGCACTTGAACATAATAGGAAATTTTCAAGGTTTAAATAATCTCTTTGATTTCATTGTCAACCTGTCTAAGCGGCGACGCTTCACAATATTTCTCCTCTTCATAAATTCCCCTGTTTTATTGAGCAATTTGTCGTAATCTGAAGATTATCTTTATGAAAGAAATCCCTTCATCTTGCTTGACTGTGTGCATGTTGATTGCCAGCAAAGGTTACAATGTTTGAATGTGCTCCAGCATGCTCATTAACTTGGTGATGTTGAGAGCCTCCTTGCTAAATTCATTTTGTGCTTATCCTGCGTTACTACATTCCAAGACCCCCTTGCGTTACTCTCTCGCCCTCAGCTGTCAAGTCGTTCTCTCCTCTTTGCATAGCTCTCTTGTGTGATTGACTAAGTTTCTTACTGAAGTCGATGACTCTCCTCTCTCATGGATATTCATACCTGTACATGGCGTCCTTCCCTGCATTTCGCACTTCCAGATTTTGTAGTGTGTGGGAATTTGAATGGTTCATATAACGATTGTAGCTTAGTATTTAAGTTTATTTGTTGGTAGAAATATATATATATATATATATATATATATATATATATATATATATATATATATGTATTTTTTTGGTACATAGACACTCGCTTCTGGCTAATATCTAAGATCTGCATTTGAAAATTGAAATTCTTTTACTTGGATATATTGGTTGTGGAATCTTTTAAATGGGAAGAAAGAATTTCGTCTTTATATAGGTTACAAAATATATCAATGTTGTAGCTAAGAAGTAGTTAATTAGGTAATTAAATGATCGAAAAGATATGTGCACAATTCAATGCTAAATTTCTTATTGCCGATAGAAAACTCAAGATTAAAATTGTCATAAGATTTCTAGTCTTACTTGGTTATGGTTTAGATCATAGGGGAGTCCTTTAGAAGTTTCTAGTAGGTGCTAATTTTAGACACACTTGTATTCTAAGTTCTCTTTAACAATAATTCTTTCGAGTATTATGATATGATAACCTCCTAATATGCAAAATTAATGATAGATTATTAATAAGGCAATATTTGAACTAGCTATAATTAAAATATGTCTCTACGTTTTCTTTAAATTGTTTTAGATGATGTCACAATAATTGAAGCCTTTAATGCTAGTTTAATGTTATCACTTTATGTAGATTAGAAAAGGTAGTCTGTTAATTATTAGATATAGTCTTTTATATGTGTAAGTCAATAAGAAATGGATAGATTATTTAACTTAAAACACTTTGAGTTATTGGAGATGACTTAGTAGTTTATATGTGGAAGGAATGTCTTACTGTTTGGTTGATAATAGGAGGTTGCTTGGAAAAGTGAAGTTCATGGATGTTGTAATTGCTTATTCGTGTGGTTAATATATGACTTGATGTTTTCATCTTGACGTGACTCTCTCTGGAGTTGATTTTGTTTGGGATTCTCTTGTATATCTTGAATTCTTGAATGTTCTAATGTTTAGGACCTTCTTAGTTTATCTTGATTTGAGGAGCTTTTTTTTTTGGGTTGGTGTTGAAATTGGCTTGAAACCCCGCATTGTTGACTTACTCTTGTTGTGGGATTTTTGAGTAGCCATTCTTTTCTTAGACTTCCAGAGGCATAAGACAATTGTTGGATGATGTTTTATCCTTTATTTTCTCTTATTGTGGCAAGTTGTTTGGCATCATTGTTTTGGAAGGATTGTACCATGTAAATGGGAATTCTGTATTGTGATTTTTGTGGGATGGATAATGCCTCACACGTATTTCAGTTGAGATTGGATATTATGTGTCTTTGTTGGTACAACCCTTGGATTTTGGTTTATGTTTTGGGTCTCTAGGGAGAGTGGCTCTTTGTGGGGGCCGGCGCCTCAAATAGGAGGAAGGGCACATGATAACCCACGTAAGAGTTAGATTAACAAGTGAAAACTTAATAATAGAACTTAGGAGATGGGTAGTAATAATATAATAAGATAACTTTGGATACCTTGTCTGTCCATTAGGGCTATCACAGACTAATGGTAGACTAAGAAGGCCGTGGTTGGCAAAGTCATTACCTCATCCTCATGAAAGGGGTTAACGGCTCCGCATGAGTCACCCTATGGGGCCAGCGCCTCAAGTAGGAGTAAGGGCCAAGATAACCATAGATGGGGGTCGGTGCCTCAAGCAACCTAGTATAGCTGGTGCTTGGAGGAAGGGCACAAGATAACCCATGTAGGACTATGCGATGACACTCTCCACCAGTTGCCCTTATGCTTTTCTTTCTTGGTTGCCTCTGGAAGTGTGCTATGATTGTTGTCTGGGATTTACTTGCAAGTGATTATGTTTGTTGTTTTTGATTTATCTATGATGTGTTTTTATGGTCTTGTGTTTACTATGATTGGATCTTGGTTGTTGTCATTTATGATCCTTGGAATCCTCTGTGGTTGCTTCAGGAGTTATTGATCTATGGTATTCTTTATTGGGTTGGTCTTGTGGCATTCTTGGTCGCGGTCACTTTCTTGTCAGCTCCTTAGCACGGGGGGTGGGTCTTTGGACTCACGTGGTTGGGTGGAACGTGCTAAGCACCCCATTGGGTCCCTAGTTGAGGGTCGAGAGGTGCGGATTGGTGTCATTTGCAGCGACTCTAGAGTTGTATCCATATTGGATCCAATTGTGATTCTTTATACTATTCTCTTCTGTTGTATCATGCTATCTTCTCTTATGGTTTCCGTTCATGTAGGGAAATATTTGTATCATTGTCACTCTTGAACATTGTAATGAAATGTAATGGATGTATTGTATTATTTCAACCTTGATAAACCTTATTCAACTTTTGATCCATGGCAGTTGTTATTCTATATGTTGTGTCTGTGGAAATATGCTCTTTTAAGTTTTGTGATGATAGTGTGTTTATCATTATTAAGATTATGTCAATCTTGTGTATGTTAAGGTTACTCAAGTGGATGGTTCCTTATTGATGAATTTTAATGGATTTGTGACAATGGTAGTCATACGCTTTATCATGGTTTTCCTTTTGGTTTTCTTCCTTTATCGTCATTTTATGGGTTTAGAATAAGTAATGTCTCCTCGTGTACCCCAAGGAACGTAAGTGATAGTGGATTTGTTTAAATGATTTTCATGTTAGATAACTTAATGTGTATTTCATGTATGTTATGTTCACCTAAAAAATAAAAAAAAATTATTCGGTAATTGTTGCATTAGTTGTCCTTTGGGGTTCGCACAACGGGGTGTTACATGTAGGGGATTTGGTTGTGGCTTGGGGTTTGCTTCTTCGAGGTCTCAGGTTCAACTCCCGCTTTGTAGTGTGAATGACTAAAGGGTTCAGTTTCAAAGTGTGCCAGTGGCTTGCTCTGTTGACTTGGGGTATATAGGACTGGACTTAACTAAAAAAGTAAAAATAAAAATTGTAACTCATTATACGTACTAGAAGCATAAAAGAAAACATGAACTAGGTTACTCTCAAAATTTAATGGGTTGATTCTACAGATGTGTAGAATCAACCTCGTACCTTTGCTTCAAATTTAAATATTAGCCAACTCTTTCTTGTCCCTTTCCCTCCTAGATATGACTAAAAACACATTATGTATTCAATATTTCTATGTACTTGTATTATAAGAAATTTAATTACATTAATTTCATAATCTAGTAATCATTTACATTTAAAAAGGAAAATGCTAGGAACACTTACATTGCTGCACTAAAATAAACTAAGATATGTACTTTTATCTTATGAGCATTTAAATAGTTGATATTTGTTGTCTTTGATCCTTTACCTAAGTTTTTTGGGGGTTACCCTAAGAAAACATGTCCCCCAGTAACATAATGACAAACTTCTAAAGGATCTTTTAAATACCACCAACCTAGATATAAAATAAGACTAAAATGAATCAAGAACAAGAATCCAAATTGTATATTGTTCCAAAAAAACTCATGACCAAAGGTCAAATTCACATCTATATAAGTGTCCTAGGCCTACAAAATTGACCCTCCATAGTTTATATTGACTATTTCAAATCCAATGTAGAAAATCAATAGAGATTTATCATTCCAAGCTTGAGACATTGATTTCTACATTTAGTTATTTAAATATTTCTAATGATCAATACCACTAGATCTAAACCATTTAATTCAAACTACTTTATATTTTATGTAGATACACTTTATTTGATTAGCTTAGATTACACTTAAGAAATGTTTATTTTCGGTACACTGCCATTTTTTATGCTCTTTCTTATTGCTTTAAATTATTTATATTGTGATTCAAACTAGAGCATTGACACTTTTCTATCTTTTTGAGTATTTCCCTTTCCCAATCTAATTTTCTTTCATTGTGTGCATGCTTGATAATCCAAAAAATATTGTAGTTTAATTTACTTTGATTGTGTGCATTTTTTATAATCCAAAGATTTTGGGAGTTTCATTAAATGTTAGTGGAAACACTCCATCATATGGATTAATTTCACATATAATTTACCTTATTCCAATTTCTAAACCATCATTTCCTACAACTTTCTTATTTTTTCTATCATTTAAAGTTATACTATGTGAAGGAGGTGATGTTGTTTGACAATCCCGTAGTTTTATAGTGTGCATTAAATGCAAATTCTAATTTTCTTCTTGATGGGATATGATGAGTGCTAACAATGAGGATATTTTGATGTATATATAGATATTACATGGCCTCTCTTTCATATCACTATTAAATGTATAGATTATAGGCTTCCCAACATCTAAAGGAGGGTTGTATAGATGCTCTAACTATGTGGAGTTCTAATAGTTAGGGGGCTCAATTTTTTATAATAGGGTTTGACTATAAAAATAAGGGATTGACAAATTCCTTCACACCTTGCATGTGAACTATGAGGCCCCACCTATTGATGAGCATTACAAAACTGTTTTAATATTTGTATATTAAAGGTCCTTTTGTGGAATCATAGAATTAACATAATTGATTAGTTATACACATGCAATGATAAGTCAATTAGCTAATTGCTTCTCTTTACCACAACATGGTGTTATTTTTACATAGGTTTAGACTAGAGAGTGATTCACAATCATGCATTTTAAACATAATATCACCTTCTCTTGATGTTGCTTACACAAAAACAAACAACCTTAGTAGTTGAGAAATAAATCTACATTAATTAATTTTCTATTTATTTTGGGTGACAATTAAGAACATATCAAGCTTTTTGCTAAAGTAAAAGTATTCATCACATTTCGCCGAAGCTATGTATTGAATCTTACCTTCATGAAAAGGTCAACTGCAGCCTTTTATTATCATTGTAATTTAAGTCATGTATAAGTTCTTGTATATTAATTCATCCTTGTTATCATTTGATATGTTTCTGAAGAATAGATTTCTGTAAAGGTTTAAACCATTATTATTTTCTAAACCAATTCAAATAAACTATCATATTCTTGTTGTGAAGCTTTCAAATTTGTCGCCCATTCTTCTTGCCTCCTAATTAACTCTAGTTTAATCCTATATAAATTTTTAAATTGGAAAAAAATGATTGAAAACTATTTAACAATTAGAAATTTAGAGTTGGGCAATCAAAAGAGTTTTGAGTAATCTATGTTTGTAACTAGCCAAATAACAGTGTATATAGGCATTGAAGAAAGTGTATTTCATGTGACCATAAACTCTATATGATTTCAGTAGTTGTGATTAGAATTTGCTAACTTATTTATTGTTTGGATTTCTAAACTTATGTTGTCTTTTGAAACACAGCCTTCTGCAAGATTGGTATCTATGTGCACCTTGGACAATTGTTGCCATACAACTTGAAGTGAATTTGGCTGCTAATTGGTTGGGTCTATCATAGGAGTTTCTTCTTCCACATTTTATTGAACTTTTTACATGGTTCCTGTGTTATGTGTGCTCGTGTAGATAGGGAGAATGAAGGGAAATGAAAGTTTACACCATGAGTTTTTGAATATACATTTCTTTTTAATTAATTTCGGGATTTCTGTTTGCAATGCAAAATGCACAATACATTACTACATGGTAACATTGAGGAAGGATGGGCCAAAATTTCAATGAAAGGCTAAATGTTAGAACACTTACACTGAAGCATCAGCTGCAGAAAAAATGAGTATAGAAGCCAAAGGACAAGCCAACTCGAACATGGAAATTTATTAGTTAGTATAGAGAATTTACTGTAAAAGGCTCCTTTTAAAGGTAGCATTAATGGAGAGTAAGTCACGAGGAGAGAGCGTAGGGAGAAATTGAGGGCACGCCATTAATATAGGTATGGCGTCCCTGCAATCTCCAGGCCATCAGTCGGCTTTCTGCAGACAAAAAAATAATGGCGCATTTACAAAAGGGTGCCAATAAGTCAATGGTGGCAGGGAACGTGTCAGTGGGAAAACAAAACTAAATGTGAGAGTTTATTGTGGAAGGATGGAAGCAACAACGTTCGTAATATTTTTCCTGCAAACTCTGTCATTTATTCTCATCATCATGTTGACAGAACCATACAATTTGTGCTGAATCTTGACGTAAGTCGCTGGCCATGGTTTCAGTGAGTTCATTTTTTTGTTTGTTTGAAAATTTGTACGTGGCTGGATGTTTTTTTTGTTTTTGTGTTTATTTCATTATAAAACAATTCTATTTTTACTTGTTAAATGAAAGCGCTAGTTCTGTAGTTTCATGAATGGTTGTTTTCTTTTGTTAAATGAAAACATTGGTTCAGTTGTTTTATCTGTGGTTGCAATATTTTCTTTTTGCTTTAACACTGACTGTTAATTGGTAAAGACGTGAGGCTCTGGCTCATAACATGACTACAACTACTGCGGCTGAAGGTATGATAATGAGCAGATCCAGACCTCCAATCCTCCTTTGTTTTCATTTATGATATTACTGTGATACCTAGTCTGAGATCTCTATTTGTGATACTATTGTCTTTGTAAACTGCCATGCACCTTGCCAATATTGTTACATTTTGTATGTTTGAACTCCGATCCTTCGACGCATTCTGTCAAACATTTTTTGTGGTTGGTTACGCTTCCACATTTGCATACGATCTTGATTG
>VDFB02056563.1:0-66883 GCA_007258455.2 Sequoia sempervirens | reverse complement strand
TGTGAGTGTTAGAAAATAAGCAACAAGTAAAAGAGTGCAAATAAACATTAAAACAACCTACACCTCAAGATTAGCCTAAGTTGGAAACAAAACAAGATAAAAGCAACAAATGGAACTTTATACCTTGCGTTGAGTCGATCCTTTGGTTGGCCCTTCAATCTTGGATGTGTATGCTCCTTGGATGGCAAGATGCAAGCTAGTGAGGATGTGAAGATGGATGCAAGTGGATGAAAATGTGAAAATGGCTAAGTGTAGATTGAGACACAAAACTGCAAGAGTTTGGCTAGCAAAATGATCTCTCCCAAAATAAGAGAAAAGAGGGGGTATTTATAAGATTTTTGGGAAATCCTAGGGGAAATGGACAGTTGAGATTGAGCCACCAAATATCAAGATGTAGGGCCAAGGTGAGTCGAGAACTCACAAGCCCTCACATCTTGACATGTGGCATGTGAGATAGCCCTAAAAGGTGAAGTGGACATGAGGTGGAAGGAGAAGGACATGACATGGAGGGGGGTACAAAGTACCTTGGGATTAGACAAGATATCCTCATAAAGGATGTCCTTGTATGTGGATGTGAGAGGACATGTGAGAAATTAAAATTCCTCAAAATGTTCTCATGGGGATGGGGAAAAGAATAAAGAATGAATAGAGGGGCATGTGGGGGAGAAGTGGAAGAATTAAAGTGCTTTAGGTGCTGGGGATTAAAAGGTGAATTAAAAATTCACATGGGGAAGTGGAGTGCCTTGTCAAAAAAAAAAATCACTTAATAGGGTTGACTAAGGACACATGCCATAAAGGACATGGGGAAGAGAAAAGGAATTAAATATTCCTTGGAAGGATAAAAGGAATTAAAAATTCCTTGAGAGGTTGATTAGGCTAGTTAGTGAAGGATTAGAGGATGGTTAGGTGGCTAAGAGAGATTAGAGGCCAACTTGCAAAATTTGGACGATGTGACGCCTCCTAATCAAGGATTAGGCATGTGCACACCTTAATGATGAGATAAGAAGATGGATTAGGTTAAGATAAAAATGATGGAGGATGTGACATGAAGGGAATATTTATTTAATTCAATTGATGGAAGGAGGATTAAAGAGATAAGGTATTATTGATTAAATACCTTAGGGATTTGGTAGAATTAAAGAGGGATTAATTAAATAATAGCAGTATTACTTAATTAACGAAAATAAGATGAAAGAGGATGAATTTGGATAAATTAAGTGTCCAAATTTAGACATCTACAGTACCATTGGGCTTTGAGCTCCCTTTCTATGATGTAGATCTCATCATTACAATTTCTTGCCTCCATTTGATCTTGGACTTCCTTAATTTTCAAATTTAGATCCCTCTTAGTAGTAAAGATGTTCCCAAAAGTGTATTTGTTCCATCCTTTAATCGTTTCCTTAATTCTTTTTAACTTCTGCATTAACCTAAACATCAGGGTGCCAACATAAGGGAGGTTCTAGCATTCCTCAATTAGAGATTTAAAGTCTGGGTGAAGGGACCACATGATTTCATACTTTAAGGGGTAAGGTTTTTTAATCGCCCTATCATCCCATTCCAGAAGAAGAGCATTGTGGTCAGAACCCATTCTAGGAAAAGTAATAAGAGAGATATTTTGCATAATGTTCCAATTAGATGAAATTAGAAATCTATCTAGCTTAACTTGGATGAGTTGATTTCCTTGCCTTCTATTAGTCCAAGTAAAGTGGGAGTCAATAAGAGGGACATCCATTAGTCCCATCGAGTCAAGAAAGCTTGAAAGATCCATCATACTCTCAGAGTAGTCGGTTAGACCTCCTTTTTTCTCAGATGGGTACAGCAAGGAATTAAAATCACCTCCAAGAATCCATAGTTCATCTTTGTTGTTAGTCATAACTCCATCCAACAAGTTCCATAAATCCAGCCTATCCAAAATAGAATTGGGGCCATAAATATTACCCATATTCCATTGAATGAAAGTATCACCATCCTCCATAAAAATCAAGAGACTGTTCTTATTCTTAAATTTCAACTTGCCACTAAATCGTAAAAAATTCCAATAGGTAGCAATCCCTCCAAAGGCCTCCTCCACATCACTAGCTTCATAACCAGGACCAGGCCAAAGCCACTTTAGAGTATTCTCAAAACTTTCCTTTTTCATTTTTGTTTCTTGGATCAAGAGGATATCAAGTTTCACCTCAGCTAAGCATGCCTTTACCACATGCTATTTATATGGGCCATTAAGACCCCTTACATTCCAAGACAAGATCTTCATAATTTCAAAGAGCTAAGGAGAAGCATCAGACTAATACTACCCCAAGTGGGAGGTCAACCTCGCTTCCTTTTTAGTTTGTTCCCTGCCAATGAATCAAGGGTCTAATGTTTCCATGTTGCCACATCTTTTGTTGTTTCTTTGATTCTTGTTTCTTTTGATTGGGGTCTTCCTACTTTGCTATTTCCTCCCACATCTAGTTTTTTCTTTTTTCGTGATTTGGTGTTTATCCATCCTTTCTCATCTTTTCCTTGTGACGTTTGCTCCTCTTCCAAGATTGGTTCATGGTGGTCCTGAGTTGGAGTCAAAAGTTGTTCCTTTTGGCTTATAATTTCCCCTTCCTCCTGGACTTCATTTTTTGTTCTTCCTAAGGTATTGGAGGTGAAGTTGCTCCCTTATTTTCCTTTTCTTTGTCTAAATCTAGTAGTTTCTCTAAAGATGGAGGGTGGATGGTTTGTTAGCAGCCTCTGAAAACAACCTTTCTAGATTATCCTTTGGAATATTACCCTGATTTGGGTTAAAGGAATTTTTTGTGAGTAACAGTTCATTATTGAGTTTTGAGGTTTCAAGTTCCTTTGAACTGTTCATCAAATTCGTATTCTTCAAAGGAGCATTCATTTGTGCCTCAATTTGGGAAATCTTAGGCTCAAGAGGAGCTATTTTACAAGAATCTTGTAAGTGCCCAAATCTATTGCATCCCTAACAGAAAACAGTAGCCCTCATATTCTAAAGGCTGAACCCATTTTCCAAACTTGGATTTTAAGGAAACATAAGTGGGAAGGACTATATTAACCTCTACGTTAACACAAATTCTTGCATAGACTAATCTTGCTTTAAGAAGAGTAACTTTGTCAATGGTGACCAAAGACCTAAAGCAGTTAGCTATTCCTTTAAAAACCTTTTGATACCAGAACTCAAGTGGCAACCCAGGGAGCCTAACCCAGGTTGGAGAAACTTTCCCCAAATTAGCGAAGGCATCAAACCCTAGTTTCCACTTGGACAAAGACAAAATATTTTTAAAGCCACTATAAAAAGCCCATAGTCCACCTATGAGGACCTTTAACATATCCTCATGGATAAAAAATGTAAGCAAAAAGAGATCCTTGGGAATAGCACTTATAGAAATGTTGCCTTTGAGTTTGCAAGTTTCAAAGGCCCATTTTTGTACCTGGTCTATATTGGGTCATCCAGCGAAGAATTCCCCCACCAAGGACAACTTCAAACCCTCCATATCATCATTCAAGATTACATTTGGGACGTCCACTTCATCCCCCACCATAGTACAAAAAGTTGACATGGACTTCTGAGGTGTCCTTGTTGAATTTTAACTTCCAACAAGCTTTTCCACATAGGAGGTTGTTTGGGCATCTAGGCCTAAACAGGCCTTTCCTTCAAGAGAAAAAAAAAAGGGTTGTTCAAACCCCAAATGACGGAATATGCATAGTGCATGGGGAGATTGTAGTTCTCCCGCACGGAGAGGCGGCATTATTTTGGGAAATAGTAGGTTACTTTGGTGGGGGAGCCTCCATGGGACCCCCTCTAGGCTTATTCATCGAGCAGCAGAGGAGTAGAAATTCAAAAACTCAAAGCGTGTACAATTTTTGACTAGCAATGTTGACCATGATGAATAGTTTCAATTTGTTGAAAAATAGTAAGCCTTTGAAATCATATAATATTGCAACACAAATTAGTTGTGAAACAAATAGAGATAAAAGAAAATAAAAGAATAATCAGTTATATCAACAACACAGATTTACATGGTAGAACTCTAGCGATGTGCTAGGGAAACATCCACCAAACAAAGTATTGATATTCTTACTACTCAAAATAAAACCAAATAGAGTACAATCCTCATGCACCCACCACATAAAAACATATAATATTTAAACATAACCATCACCATCAAATCTAGGACTTCTTGATAAACCACCCATAACTATTTAGGAAAAGTAAACTTTTAACTATAAAATTTTGCTTCAAGGGCTCACCCCCAAACCCCCATTTACGAGGGTCCCAACCCAATGACCCCAACACACCTCGAAGTAATTTGGTCTCCAAACCATGCCACAAAAAAGTCCAAAAATTTAACCTCTTTTTATTGCTGTCACAATTCCAACACCATTTTCCTTATATATTAATCAAATTTGTAGCTCATCTTTCATTGGTAACCATTTATAATTGTTTTCCTTGGTAGTTCAATCCAATCAAATAATCCTCACAAATAAATATTACATATAGCAACATAGATATTATGTTTATGAGAATGTAATGTCCCCAATTTAGCCCTACACTCTTCATTTGGGATTTATCCTATTTTTGGAAACTCATAGGCTAAGCATAAATGGAAATTAGGGTTTCCACTTTTAGATGCAATTTTAAAGGTCTGCATGTGTGATTTTTTTATGCATGTCTAGTGGAGCTTTCTTGGTTTTTGGAGAGCTTCAGGATGAGGTAACATGCATGTTGAGAAAATGACATGCATTTCTGGTAGATTCCTTGTATGCAGGAAAAGTTTCTGGGTTTTTCTAGGTTTTCAGAGACCTCCAGGGTGGTGTGAGATGCATCTGATTCTAACAACCTTTGCAAGCACTTACTATTTTTAGTAAGTCATGACAACTGGCTGATTTGTGCTCAAAACGTGTTTGGGAACACTTACTATTTATAGTAGTTCACTATTTTTGGTAAGTTCTATTTTTGGCAGTGTCATCCTTACACCCTTCCTAAAGACTTACTATTTATAATAAGTCACGTGTTCAGTTCAGTTTGGAATTTTGCTGAGTTTGAAGCGAATTTACTATTTTTGGGGAATTTTCTATTTTTAGTAAGTCCATTTGTGGCAGTGGCATCATCATCAACTCAGCTAATTTCAGTTTGCTAATTTTAGCAGTTTATCAGTTGCAGTTTGGGCATTGTTCTTAGCTACCTCCTTGGAATGAGTTTCATACTTCGTCAAATTTTATGTTTTTGCAGTTGTACCCCACACCTAGGCGTAATGAATTCAAGTCATTTCTTTAGAAGGGGTTATAAAGGGGTCAACCACTTTGAGCATTTAATGTTTATGTTAAATGTTTTATTATTGCAACTCTAAAGTGGACACCTAGAGGGAGATGATTAATGATTTTGATGTTTATTGAAGTTTTATTATTTCCTCAAGTTGGGATGACTTGGGAATAATATTAAGACAGTAAAATATTTTGAAAATGCTTTTAGAGGGACGTCCTTTGAGAATTTGAAGAGTTTTCTTACTGGGAGTTATAGGTTGCTGCATTGGCCATTTGAGCTTATAAATTGATGCTTTGAGAAGAGTTGAGGATGCTTGAATATTTTGGTAAAGTTATGTTGTTGGACTGAATCCAAAACTAGGCTAAGGAGAAGCTTAGAAAATGTACCATCCTTCAGGCCTAAAACTATGGCTACCTAGGTAATTGATTGAGACTATGCTTCAAACAAATGTGCAGATTGGGCATAATTTCTAAAGTTTACAAATAGGTTGTTGATGTATAATTTTTTTATCACTATTGTTGGACATCATGGCTGAAGTGGATTTCTATTGGTACCTTTTCCATCGATTTTATTCTCATTCTGGTTATTAGCTCATGGTGTTCTACTGTGAAGGGTGCCTAGAATTGCAAGTTTCCAAAATTTATTACTAAGAGTTGAATTTTCTAGAAGAGGTCAACCTCCTCTTGGGTTGTACTTCTTGTTTGTTTCCTTGGAGTTCATGCCTTTTGTATTGTTTTGTTTATGGCTCAACTTTCTTAAGGAGTTTGGACACCTAGCTCTTAGTTGTTGATTGATTGTGATTTGAGGGCATTCCAAGCTATTTCGGAGAAGATACGTCTGTCTTGGTGAATTCTAACCTTGCTAGTTTGATTTCTTGTATTCACTATTTATGATCAGACTTGTTAGTTTTTGTTATAATGTTGGTTTGAGCTTCATTTCTATATCATTTTGGCATTGTAATTGTTAGAGGTTTATTACTCTAACTCACTATGGATTTGGAAGCATATCTATTGTTATATACAGTTAAAACTCATTATTGTAAAGTTGGTTTAGTAGTACTAACAACTCTTATTGTTTATTGCTGCAAATTACATTTTTGTATACACTCCCACGAAGAAGTGGTTGAGTTAAATAATCTTTCTTTCATTCTTGTTAATTTTCCCCCACAAAATAAGTGGTAGAGTGGAAAATATTCCCCCTATTGAATAAGTGGTAGTGCATAATTTCATGGTCAATTATCCACTTATTGTATTTACTTTCATTCATGGTTAGCCAGCTTCCTACAGTTGCTTTGTAATTCATTTCCAGTTGCTAACAATCCCTCAAACCATATTCTATCACCTCGCCCACATTGGGATCTTGGTAAACATTCTTGGTGAGGGTTATTTTACAAGTTGGTTTACGTTTGGAGCTAACACTAATCAATGGTCTTGTGTTGGTTTTATTGTGATAAAACTCAAAAAAAAATAAGGGGAATACTACAATGGTATCAGAGCATGTTATCCTGCCATCCTGTGAGTTCTGAGCTTCAGTGATAGATGAGTGATAGAGAATTCTGGTGCTACACCAAAGAAAACCACCAAAACAGATGCTTCACCTGCGGGCAAATTTGAGTTCAATTTAGAAATTGTCAATTAGTCATGGCTTCTAATGAAGAGTTGAGTTTGGCAAGATCACTTTATATAGCGGGGAAAAGGCTCAATGAAGAATGCAAATCAGTAGAAGAGGAAGTAGACATGCTTCATAAGCTAGAACAATGTCTAAGTTGGGTGAACCAACCACCTTCTGAGATGATTAAAAAATCATTACTGTCTACAATGATTTCTATGAATCAACCTTATCGGTTGATGCATCTTGACAAAGAAGTTAACCTATTGATCCCTTCTTGTCTTAGTGAAATGATGAGGATCATGGCACCATTAATGCCTTATGATGATTATACCATGAGGAAAGTGCTACAGATGATTGTTGATAGTTTTCGGGATCATGATAAAATAGGTACTAGTCTTTTTCCTAGAAGAGTTGCTATATTAAAAACATTCTCATGGCTCAGATCAAGTATATTGTTAATAGATTTGGATATGCAAAATCAAATATATCATTTGTTTCATTATCTCTTCAATTCAACTTGGAGTGAGCAAGAGGAGGATGTATTTGTTGTCGTCAAAAATATCCTTGTTTTGATAATTAATGAAGTTGAAGTCATTCCTCAAAACATCCAATCTTTTCCTCTGGAAATATATGAGCAAGAAGAGCAAATTTTGAGCATACTGTTGAATATTGATTAAAGAGTTGTTTCATCAATGTGAAGGCAAATTGAAGCCCCTTTTGATGAAGACAATATAGAATAATGTGGAGAATTCAAATACTGAAGAGAGGAGTGAAATTTGGAAACCCGTTGAGTTCGTAGAAGAATCTCGGGAGACATATACGGATATGCATTTGTCTATGCATTCAGAAGCAGAGTGTAACAGTCCTTGAGACACATGAGGAATCCATGTGTCCAACAAAAGAGTGTAGTGTGACTGCACCCGCTAAGGAGACTCAAGATGAAATGTCAAGAGTTGAACCTCCTGAATCTGAAAATATGTCTTCAATTGATGACATCCTATCAGTTGATGAGTTTCTTCTACATCTTCAAAATTCAGGAGGATTCTAGTTAGAACAACAAGAAAAGGCTGAGGAGGTAAAAGTGGGAAGTTCTTCCTTCACAAATGTTGAATCATGCATTGAAGACAATATAGAAGAAATTGTTTCTAGTAATCACAAAATAGAATTATCTTCGCTCGAAGCCATGTTGAGGCAGAAAGCTAATGAATTGGGTGATACTATAGATGAGATGATGAAAGGTGTACATCAAATGTGTAACAATATGAGGATTACAACTAAAAGAATTTTTGACATCTTTGTACACCATAGCAGCACTACATCTTTTCAACCTGATCATGAGGAGTGCAGCCCAAGTTCTCTAACTGTTGAAAAGGAAATTCAAGTCTTATCCAAAATTGATGATCTTCATCAACAAATAAAAGATCTGATTAATGATGTGCCCAAATGCCTAGGTGTATGTTGTATTTCTATTGTCGATATGAAGTCAATAAAAAATGTCTTGCAAGAATTTAAATCAAGTATTTTTCTCATCATTTGTGATAAAGATAGAGTTGCTAAAATTGTTGACAAGGCATTGGAGTGGAACAAGCAAACTAAAGCCAAATTGCAAGTGCACGAGGCTTTAATTGAAGCAGAGAATCAAATCCTTGTTGTTCAAATTTCATGGGAGCAAGAAAACAAACAGAGAGTTGCAGAGATTCAGAAAGTTTTTGATGAGCTTGATTTCATACAAGAAACATTTTATTTGAAGTGTTGTCTTGAAAGAACGAAGCATTCAAATTCTCATCAGCAAGTTTTTCAGGCCTTTGATAATCTTGTGTATGAAGAAGGTGCTAATGGGATTTAGGAAAATCCTCTCCTTGTGAATGATGAGGGTAGTTCTTCAGGAACTATTGATGGAAGGAGAAACTCTAGCACACTTTCTAGCTGTGGGGAATTGATGCATGAGATGCATAAAGATGAATAAACTATTGCTCCTAGTTTGTCCTCTTTGTAGGAAATGGAAAATCAAGAACCTAGAGGGGATGAAGAAATTCTTCTTGAGCATTGCCTGGCATTTTGACAAAGAATTTATCCAATTTTTGATGAGGATGTTGGTCAGATTTTGGTCAGATTTTATGATTGCACCAGCTTCCTTAAGAGTTACTAATTTCATAATTGAGATTAATGAAGAGTTCATTGAATCTTTCCAGCAATTCATGACTCTTTATTTTGAATTCAGATTTGTTGAATACTTCTTGGAATTTCAAGAGGTAATGATTTAGATGGAATGGGTAGATCAGAGAATTCAAGTTAGAGTTGTTCTCCGTTTGAGAAATGGTTCTTCAATGCTGATGATTTGGGATCTTGACATTATTCAGCAAATAGAGAATAATGAAAAATTTTAAAAAGTGGAATCAACACGTGATGTTATGATCATTCACCAGAGTGTTGGGGATTGTTTTCAGTTAAACATTTTATTTTGCGATCCTAGATATATTGTTAGGAGGGTATTTTGGAGTGATAAGTGCCAAAGTTTCAGTACCAAAAGTGCTACTACCTTCTTTATTAGCAATTGATTGGTAATTTATGATCATAAAATGATGATTTGGATGGGTTATGTGATCAGAAGTTATGTTATTGTGGCAATGGGACCTTTGATAAGGGTGCCACTAGCTTTGTTTGTGAGCAATTATGCTTATTTTATTAAATATTTTTCATGTAGTAGTTGTTGCTTACACTTTGGGATGTTGGTTTTCCATAAATCAAATTTCAACTTGACTAAATCAAACCTAATTGGCAAATGGTGTATTCATTTTCGGACCTTCCAGTCTACTATTAGGCTTGATTTTTGGCCTCAAATGAGAAATGGAATGATTCAATGCATTCAAAATTAGTGTATGGGATGTTCTCCAACATTATATAGTAGCCTTCTCTACATTTTCTCCTATAGTAATGTTTGGGGCAATGAGTTTGTAACTGATTTGTTTCACCAGTTGGAGAGTTTTGATGAGAAAATTATAATTTTTTCTTGGAGTCTTCTCAGTTATATCAGTTTGTTTCAAAGAAGGCATTATACATCTTCATGGAATTTTGATGATGTGATGGAGGAACTTTTGCAAGGAGTTACTTTTCTCGTTGCAAGAAGTATTGGAAGAGTCACATATACTATTGTGACTCTATTTGGTGCTATGAGGAGTTATGTTGAGGAGCAAATTTTTGAGTTGAGAAGACTACCTTTCTTTTTGGTCAAGAAAATGTCAAATTTTGGTATTGCAAATTTTGATTCTTCAAAGTTTTTAGGATATGGGATGCTACAAGATTATGGCTTCAGTGCCTTCAAAACAATCAGTTCAAACTGCGTGTTTGAAAGGAGGATAGGGAAGTATTAGAATATTGAATATGTTTATGTGATCAGTGTGGTGCAGCGTTAGCATGCTAGGTCTTTACAGAGATGGATTTGGGACCCTGGGATCCTACTTGGCATGGTAAGGATCAAACTATTTTCTTAGAGTGTGGTGGCATTGCTTGAGGACAAGCAATTTTGGGAAGGGCGGACTGTATTGTCCCCAATTTAGCCCTATCCTCTTCATTTGGGATTTAGCCTATTTCTAGAAACTCGTAGGCTAAGTAGAAATGGAAATTAGGATTTCCACTTTCAAATGAAATTTTGAAGGTCTGTATGTGTGAGTTTCTGATGCATGTCTGGTGGAGCTTTCTAGGTTTTTGGAGAGCTTCAGGATGAGGTAACATGCATGTAGACAAAAAGACATGCATTTCTGGAAAATTCCTTACATGTAGGAAAGGTTTCTGGGTTTTCAGAGACCTCTAGGGTGGTGTGACATGCATCTGATTCTGACAACCTTTCTAGGCACTTACTATTTTTAATAAGTCATGACGACTACCCGGTTTGTGCTCAAAAGGCGTTTGGGAACACTTACTATTTATAGCAATATGCTATTTTTGGTAAGTTCTATTTTTGGCAATGCCATCCTTGTAGCCTTCCTTAAGACTTATTATTTATAGTAAGTCATGTGTTCAATTTAGTTTGGAATTTTGCTAAGTTTGAAGTGAATTTACTATTTTTTGGGCATTTTCTATTTTTAGTAAGTCCATTTGTGGAAGTGGCATCATCATCAGTTTGGCTAATTTCAATTTGTTAATTTTAGCAGTTTATCAATTGCAATTTGGGCATTGCTCTTGGCTACCTCCTTGGATTGAGTTCCATACTTAGTCAAATTTTATGTTCTACAGTTGTACCCCATGCCTAGGCTATAACACCCAACTTGATCTACAATTTTAAAATGTAATCCAACTACCGGTTTCAGCCGAAGAACAACTAACTTGTTTTCATTCTAGGGTTTTCAAATCATTTCAATTGTACTTTTTAAAATTTCCAACTACTTCTAAGATTCTAGTTTCAACTCAATAGTAACATCTAACTGTTTCCAACAACAGTCTCACGAAAGATAAAAACTAAATAACTATCAAACTAGGGTTCTCACTAAACCAATTTATGAACTGAGGTAAGAAAATAACTTCTCTTTAATCATTAACTAATTTTAGATCTTTCATTTCAGCTGAATGATTCAAGTAATTGTCTAACTAATTAACTGCATAATCTTACAACATAATTTTAACATAAACGAATATCTTTCATCGCATAAACGAAAGTAAACTATAAATAGCATTGCTTGTATCTAGATTTATGAGTGAGGAAGAAATATATTTGACATCATCATCATGTTGTTATACTTAGCTTCTTTAGCAATGAGGGAAAGAGAATTATCATCAGGGGCTTTACAGCCCAACCAAGACCTACTAGTCTCCTGAGTTTCTTCAACTAAAGAACATGTCCTTCACGAGGGTAAACAACATGGATCAAATTATCATAATGCCTCTAAGATTGGTTTCAAGGACTTATACCTCCTGATCGACCTTACTAAGGGTACCTCCCAACTAGAAAGGTCACTCTGATCAGTGGTATATCTGGTACTTGATAGCTAACAAATGTTGATTCTAGAATCGTACCTTGGCCAAGAATTTTTAATATTACTAGCACTCCTGTGTTGATATCTTTGGCACTCCTGTGCCATCAACACTCTCACCCTTGCTTGACATGATAATACTTAGATCAAGGTCTAATTTTACATTAGCAAGTTTGATTATCATTTCTTCTTGGATTGAGGTTATATCTTAACCATAGGATTTAACATCCCAATAAACTGATAAGGAGATTTTCTTAAGACTAAATTGTTTTCATAAACCTCTTTGGTAGCAAACTGCTTTTACAATCAAGGATAGTTGAACATTTTAATATCTGCTGAGAAGGAGATACCCTTAGTCCCTTAGCTAAAGTAAGTCATAAGTTAAACACAGCTGAGGAGAAATTTCTTTTATTACCATAACTTGATTCAAAATCTTTTCTCTTAGATCGTGGTTAAATTTTAATCATAGGGTTTTATATTCAATGTCCTATATTCAATTCTTCCTTCTTGATTAATGGTTCAGCAATTTATATCAAACATAATAATAGAATCATGGCTCACTGCCTAACTTATCTTTATAGACATTCGGTTTATTTAATACTTAAAGAGGAAGAGACGAAACTTGACCTTCAAGAAGGTTTCATTAGGTTAATGGTCTCAAATGAAAAGGAGAGACACAGGATCCATTAATAATTTCAGAACTGGGTGAAAGGAAGCTATGGCTAGATCATTAGCTGATAATACCCCAAATAGAAGATGCATTCATAGACTCCAGTTCAAATCAGAATGATGACAAAAGGTCTTCAAGTAGGGGCAACAAATTCGCAAGATTAACAGGATAAGTCTCCCATCAAGCAAGAATTGAATTTTGAGATTCTTCAAGACTTATAAACACCAAATGACTATCAAATCAGGTCATACTTGAGACGAAAACAATATCAGAGAATTATGCATGAATCTTGCAACATAAGTTTCCATTTAGGTAAAGTTATTTCAGGTTTACAAAGATGAGGAAGGGTTTAAAAGACTCGGACCGAATTTTCCTTTCAAGAAATCTTCAGCATACACTTTCTTGCATCATGGGAGAAACACTTAATCTAATCTTTGCTCTAGTTAATCACAGTTCTCAATCCAATTCCCAATATTTGATTTGATTATCATTACCTCTAAACTCAAGGTTATATCTTAATCATAAGGTATTAACATAAAGGAAGAGATTCATACGGCACCGAGAATTTTCAAGACCCACATATATATAAACATATATTCATCCCTTTAAAGACTTAGGCAAAGCAAGGATCTACATTGGACCAACTTCTAGATTAGAGAGAAGATAAATTGAATGTTTGACTTAATATAGCAGAGTAAGTCTCGAGTAATTTCCAGTAGCTCATTTGAATTCCAGAATCATAAGCATTACAAAACATAAATATATTCAATTGCAAGGATAGAGTAAGGTTCGGGTTTTCCTTTCAAAGAGTCCCTTTTTCAAACCATTCTCTAACGATGTTAACCTACTCATTTTCTCTTATCTTAAAGAAAGAGGAGGAAGATTATTGAATTCATTTTTCTATACAAAGGATGTTCACAAGAAGGAATCACCGTTGCAATACATTGAAGAAATATACACACTACTTGCCTAAAATGAAGATTCTAATACTCGAAAAGTTCCAGACTCCTCTCTAAAAAAAAGTTTAGCTACGAAGCAACCGAAATTACAGGAAAAAGATTTTATGTCGGTGGAATCAAGAACTAGCTATCATCACCTGAAAGATTGAAGGCATGATTTGATACCAGACACAACCACGTTCAACTTCTACATAAGACTATCAAGAATTTGCTTGCAGATGAGGTCGCTGACAAAAATGGAAGAGACAAAAAGATGGTGCGAACACATGAGTAGGATTCACCTTGGAAACTATTTGTGAATGCAGAGGAATTGAACCCCCAGTAAGAAATGAGAGATAGAACAACTGAAAAAATGCTAGATAATGTATGAGAATAGCAAATATGAGCTAGGATCGACAATATTTTCACAGGAATGAATGACTACGGCTCACCAAGAAAACCGATGGGGTTTTCTGAAAAAGACAAGCCTCCAAAACAGAGAGAAACTCTCGTTAAAAGAAAGCTCCTTGAATCCTTCATTCCCAGATTGCATGATTCCCCGTGCCCACTTGTCTTCCATTCTTGGTTGTTTCAATCAAGAGGCACGATAGAGGATGGCGAAAATTCTACGGGATCCAGCAATGGCTCCATCTTTAATTTAATTTTCGGTTCCAAAGCCATTTCTTATATTTTCATATTTGATCGATGGCCTTAGACTTTATCCATTATTATTAATTTTTATATTAATTAGCCATTACATAAATTATTTAAGTATGACAAGAATTGTTTCGCTCAAACCCTCAAGAGAATATTATTATTTAATATTTTATTTATATCTATTATTTTAATTTAATATTTATAAACCTTTTGAAAGCTCCTTTAAAGGTGATTAATGATATATATATATATATATATATATATATATATTTAAAATTGACTTGTATAATGTTAATTATATTTAATTACTTTTGGCCAAGTTACGACTTCAATACTTATCATACACCAACTCGAGGTTTATGATAAAATAGATCCATTGTTAACCATATCCTCTCCCTGATGATATTTCCCTTTCTCTTATGGCGTCGGAAATCCCGCATCCACTGACAAGGATTATGGTTAGATCGTTCTCAACGGCTAAATAATACGCATTTAAATTTCATCTCATGATCTCATTCAACTTCACATGAACAATAAATTCACTTGCAAAATAAAGAGTTCGTTAACATTACAGTTACGATAAAAAAAGAACTATTGCATTCTCAATGTCATAATCACATGAACGCAGTTATTTGCAACTAACACTGCATTCAAAATACATAACCAAACATATAGTCTCAATGTAAGGGATATGACATACTCCTCCCCTTAAGAACCATTGTCCTTGATGATTTTTTATTCTAAATTTAAACATAACCATAAACATAAAGATAGTGGTCTCAATTGTTCAACAAAGATAAGGAAATTTTTGAAGGATTTCTTCATAATCCTTCCAAGTGGCGTTTATTTAGCTTTTCTATTTGTTAATAGCTTTCACCAATCTTTTTTGATTAGTATGATTTGTTTTTCCATTTCAGATAACATTTCAAGACTAATGCTAATCCTGCCTTCTAGCTTACCCAACTACATGAATTCAACATCTTTTTTGTCTAATGAATCATCTTGATAGCAGAATTATAAAAGTGGTTATAACAACACCATAAAGATGAATACTCTTCCTGAGTATAGCAATCAATTACTTTTAACACAGATTGACCAAGATAATTTCACCAAAGGTTAACATCAACCTTCACTTTTCTAGCTGAAAGGTTTTATCAAGTACTAGTTTCTTTTATCTAATGCATCATTAAAATAAACTGCTAAGTAAATACAAAAGAAAGATCAAAATTCCCTTTCCAGTTTAATTGTCTTCCAAGACACGGCATACCTCTGAAGGGAAGAATTTTCCCCTGTCAGTTGCCATCTAAGCTCTAGTGTGTACCCCCACTTAACCAACTCTAACGCACTACTAAGGATACCCTCCTACTAAGTATGACAACTCAAGTTGGCTAAGTGTCTCACCGCTCTACTCGACTTGGGAAGACTAATCAGTTGGCTTACTGGACTACCTGTCCACCTACATACCATAACACAAGGTTTCTTTCTTTGTAAAGTTAAAAACATACCAGGTGCATTCTCTTAAAATTTACTTCCTTACAAGATCCATCAGAGGCCCATCCAAGACATGATAGAGATGAAAATTTCATCAAACATGGTGAACAACCAAAATATTCTTGGGTAACCCCCACAATACTTAGCTCTATATCAAAATATAAACAGCTTTAATTTCAGTAATAATCAAAAGAAGGAGCTTATACTTGGCACTTTGTCAAATTTTAACCAACTGGTCATAAAATAAACAATCTTCAAAATTTGATGGTTAAACCTTTTCATATTTAAAATAAAACAACGGAATTCCTTGTCAGTATACCACCACTTGAGAAAACAATAATGCCATTATTGTCAACCAGGGTAAGAATAAACATGAAAATATTCCTCAATAAAGAATGAGCTTTGTACAACTATCTGACCAAAGTACTGTGTGGGGTAAAGTATTATATACATAACCAAGATATGCATGTTCTTGTTCATAACATGTGTCAATGATACCTGCTTAATGATCAGCGATGATTTGAGGCAAACTAAGAAACCAAACAAATATCATTTGTATCAAGTATCCTCCAATTAAAAAGTACCATATACCTGAGGCTTTATATGTCCATTTGTTGTCATCCCTAAGAATACCTCTAGCAATGATGTTATAGTTAAGGACATTAGAGTCATTATGCCATTGTCAGGAGTTACCAAGAAGATTTACAATAACCTTGTGGAAAAAAACAAGCTTTGTGTCGTATATTGAACTGCAATACACTCATTCTTATTGACTCATAACATTGTTCTTCTATTTCTTCTCAAGTAGATAACAATAACTAAGCATGTCTGAGTTACCGATTTTATTAGAATCACATATAGACTTGGTATATCAAACAAAAATGTTTTTGCAAATTTACACACTCACACAAGTTATTCGCTTAACCGCTCCATCACCATTGTACCATTCATGAACTGAATTTTGAACAATAAACCTATGTGATGAGAGGTCAATGAGGGTTTTGAACAATAAACTCTTACCATTTTACTTTGTTCCTTCACGAGATGATCTGGCTAATACTCACCATCACCTTAATCATGTTTTTGTTGTCTCCACTAGCTTTGTTCACAAGGAATTTCTCTATAGTTCCAATCATAGAAACTTGTCCAAGAGTTCTACCAGTGATGCTTGTCCAAGATTTGTATGAATATATCTGCACCATGAAATTTACTACCACTGGCCTAAACACAATCACTGCTAAGAGGATGAACCAATTTCATCTAAAATTCTTGAATATTAATAGAAAAATAAATATATGAGATAATTATAATGCACCGTATATGCCAATACTTCCTAAGGTGCCATAAAAATCAAATTTCTTTCTTGATGATTGTTATGTAAATACATTTTGAGACTTGATCAAAAAGGTTCATACGTAATTCATTAAGGAATAGAGTGAATGCTCTGCTTGTCTTATGTCACCATATAGTCAATAAACTTATAACAAGTATTTTATCATTCCAATAACATTGTGGACCATGTATGTAGATAACAAACTTGTCATCTAAAGTTGTCCATCATCTTGTCATATTATATCTACAATTCATGCTGCTCATGACAACAACTTCCTGTCATAACAAATCAAATCCTACAACTCCTGATTCATCGATCTGATGAAGAACCAAAAGTGATATCCTCAAACAACTTAATCTATGATCTCACAATATTATCAATATGAGTTAACTCCTCTTCCATGAAGTAAATAAACATCCTTTCATTTACTAACTCATTCTTCTAAACTCCACAAAGGGATTAAACGATAAAACATTAATTTGCTTCCCCTTTCTCAAGCTATATTTCATGCAACAACATGTTGTCCTTGACTATTTTTTTTCTTATCATCTTGATCCTTTAATTCCACTTGGATCTTTCCAAACCATTTAAAATTTAGACCAGAGTTCATCTTATCTATGAGTCTTGATATAATTTCAAGGATTTTCAACACTCAAATTCCCCTGCACCTGGTTGATAGCTTTTGGATCTTCCCATCCTTAAGTCCACAATTTCAAAATAAGCTATTATTTAGGTTTTGATCACAATCTTGGTACCCTCGGCATACCTTTCCTTAACTTAGAATGGTTTCATTATTACTTGATAACTCAAATTACTTCTAAGAGCATTTAATGGTTACAAGAAAAAAAATTTACAAAAATTATTATCACTTCCTGTGATAGATCCAATTCCAATGGTTACAAAAAGGATATCACTCCCTATGATAGGCTCAATACAAATTTGTTTACAGGGTTGGCTATCACTTCCTATGATAGACTCAATTACATATTTGTTCACAACAACTAATACTCCTCGTATACATCCAATACATAAGATTGCTCTAATGTCGGGTTTCAATTTTCGAAGTTACGATGAGCCTCGAGGTTCAATGTCAACCCGTAGCTCGATACCATGCATCAACTAACATGTCTTATAGATAATGGAAAATAGTTATTTGCCGACTTTAGTTGAAAGCCAACTAAATAATTGACATTCTAGGGTTTTCCAAAAATAAAGATATCGAACTAAAATGAGTAAAAACTACTAGGGCATCATTAACTAACTCATAACTTTCATTGACTGATAACGAACTAGGGTTTCCTTTTTGCACTTTAAATTGTAAAGAATTTTTCAAATAAAAGTAACTACATAAATCTAATCCTTCAACCAACTTTTAAGTTTCATTTTCAGCTGAATAGTAACATCTAATTGTTTCCAACAACCGTCTCATGGAAGATCAAACTAAATAACTGTCAAACTAGGCTTCCCATTTAACCAATTTATGAATTGAGGTAAAAAAAATAACTTCTCTTTAATCATTAACTAATTTCAGATCTTTCATTTCAACTGAATGATTCAAGTAACTGTCTAACTAATTAACTACACAATTTTACAACATAAATTAAACATAAAATAATAACATTCATTGCATAAATGAAAGTAAACTTTAATTAGCATTGCTTGTACCTGGATTTACGAGTGAGGAAGAAATACATTTGACATCATCATCATGCTGTTGTACTTGGGTCCTTTAGCAATGAGGGAAAGAGAATTATCATTAAGGGATTTACTGCCCAGCCAAGACCTACTGGTCTCCTGAGTTTCTTCGACTGAAGAACCTGCCCTTCATGAGGGTAATCAACATGGATCAAAATATCGTCATGCCTTTGAGCTTGGTGTCATGAACCTATATTGCTGGTCGATCCCTCCTCTGTAGGAACCTCCTACACAAATGGATCATTCTGACCAGAAGTATATCTGGATCATGATAGCTGACAATTGTCTAACTGGAATCATACCTTGACCAAGGATTTTAATAATTTATGCCACTCCTATGCCGATGTCTCTGGCACTACTATGTCGACATCTCTGGAACTCCTGTACTGTCAACACTCTCACCCTTGATCGACATGATAATTCTTAGATCAATTTTTAATCTTACCATAACTGGTTTAGTTATCAGTCTTCTCTTAGTTCGAGGTTAAGTCTTACCCTTAAGGTTTAACATTACAAGAACTTGCTTTGGATTCACATCTTGTTTAAGGATTATGCTGTTATCTTTTTTTTAGAAGGAGAGAAATTCATCTCATGACTTATCTCATCTAAGTAATAATAATTTTCTATTCTCAAACTTATGAGGAGAGATTAAGAAGTCTTATTCGACAATAAGGATTATATGTTTTGTATTACAATGCCAAATCATATCTCTTAAACCATTCAGTTTTCTTAACGCTTGAAGAGGAAGGAAAGAGACTTATCCTTCAAGAAGGTTTCATTAGGTTAATGGTCTCACATTGCAATGAAGAAACATGGTTTCATTTCAAAATTTAATATTCTTATTTCTTTATTTATGATAATTCATATTTCCAAGAGTCATCTTGCGACAAGGGATTTCAAACGACATAGTTCTTTCAGGATTATAGAGAAAGGAAGAAGTTTTAAAAGCTCAGACCCAAATTTCCTTTCAATCATTTATAAGTAAATTCTTTCATCCTTCAAGGGAGAAACATTTTAACTTTCTCTACTCAAGTTAGTCCCAGTTCTAAGTCTATCTCACCATGACAAGTTGTGACCATTTATCTCTTAATTCGAGGTTGGATCTTAACAGAGAATTTATATATATATATATATATTCAGAAGAACTCTAACAACAGAAAGAAAGAAAAACTAGGTGAATACTCAGTTTGCTGATTAGATTGAGATTGACTGGAAATTCAGTTTGTTTCCTTTATATTCCACTAATTCAAAGTTATTTCAAGGAATCTTAAATTAAGTTTTAAATCTCAGAGGTTCCCATTATTCTGTTCTTCTTCAAGTTGTCCCAATTTGGACTTTTTCATATGACTCTGGACTTCGCTATCCTATAGAGTAGATTCGTATTTCCTAGAGAAGTTCAAGGTTGATGATTTTATGAAAAGGAAAATATTTATTTGGCCTTCCACAATTGTTCAAAACAGAGTTAAGAAGATTAATGGAGCTCAACCCAACATGAGTGAGGTTTCAGAATACTGGCAAGAAGAGAACTAGATAATAACGACTTCCAGCCAAGGAATGAGAAGAATACGATTTTTCTAGCATTTCACATAAAGTTCTTTTCAACAGAGACATTACTATTCCAAGGTAATAGACTCGTATTTCATTAAGGAGATAATAGAAACTAGACAAGTTTTTTTATTGACTAACTATACCAAGCTTTAAGTTGAATTTTAAGATAGCCATACGTGCCTGATGATGATGAATCGACTAGAAATATATCAAAACTTGATTTTTGGAAGAGCCCTGTGCAGATACCGTCGATGGAGACGCAATCCCAAAATTATATCTTCAGAATCTGCAGCAAAAGTTCTGAAATAATATAGCAGATGACTGCGTGACTTCCTCAATAGCACATAATAAAAGTGACGCCGAGATTTTTAAGAGAAGAGGGCGAAATTATGAAACAGGGGTTGATGCAGATGGATGCGACATTCATCTAAGATTTTAAGAATGTGGAAGTTAATTGAAGGGCGTCAAAAGTAAAGTCAAGAGAGATAAGAAAATAATGGCTTCCAGTTGATTAAAATGCAGAATGATGATCCCAGACCCCAGCCAGAGAGAGACGAACACCATAACCAAATTTTTTCCCCGAATACAATGTTGCATATGACACAGAATTTGAAGAGAGTAAGTAAAGAAATTATAGATGGCTTCCGACGGGTGAGAGAGAACTCTTAACGATAGAAAAGCAGAGCAGAGTTGATGCCGTGAGAAAAAGAAGAAGAAGTCCCCGAAAAGAAAAACCTCCCAATTAAATGTGAATCCTTCCCAGTAACCTCTTTTCCAAGATTTCAAAAGCTCCGGTGCCTTCTTGGCTTCCCTCTCGTCTGTTCAACAAGAGGCTCGCTGGGAAGATGACAGAAAAACCACCGCCAATGCTCTCTACTTTTAATTCATTTTCAATTTTTAAACCTTTCTTATATTTTCGTATTTTAATTGATGGCATTAGAATTTTATCCTTTATTATTAATTTAATATAATTTAGCCATTGCAAAAATATATTTATATATATCAAGAATCATTCCTCTCAACTCTCAAGAGGATATTATTATTTAATATTTATAAACCTTTTGAAATCTCCTTAAAAGGTGATTAATAATATTTAGATATAAATATTTAAAATTGACTTGCATAACGATAATTATATTAAATTATTTATGGCCAAGGTAATGACATCGACATAATTGTCTTGCACGGATTCTAGGTTTGATGATAAAATTGATCCATTGTTAACCACGTCCTCTCCTTGACGATATTTCCCTTTCTCTCGTGGGGTCGACAATTCTACATCCACTGATAAGGTTTATGGTTAGATCGTTCTCAACGGCTTAATAATATGTATTTAATTTAGTCTCATGATCTCATTCAACTTCGCATGAACAATAAATTCACTTGCAAAATAAAAAGTTTGTTAACATTACAGCGATAAAAGAACAACTATTCCATTCTCAATATCATAATCACATGAAAGCAGTTACTTGCAACAATCATTGTATTCGAAATATATAACCAAACATATAGTCTCAATGTGAGGGATGTGACTCTATGGGCTCAAATACTTACATTGAAACACCCATCAAAAAGTTAATCAAATCAATATCAGACCATTCTGAGAAGATTATCAATGCCATTGAAGAAGCCACCTACCAAGTTGTTGTTGTGGAAGAAGAAGAAATACACGAAATTGAAGATACTTCACGAAAATTCCATCGCACATATGGTAAAGTTGCAAGATTCTCTTCAATTTTAAAAGAGTTGTACTACAATGAACAATTCGAGCAGGGGTCATCCCACCAAATTATTGAGCAATTTAGATATTTCTCAACGATAACTAATGTACATCCACTACAGTCACGTACAGTGTTTTCATACATGTGAATAACCCATATGTACATGCTCTACAACACAACGATGTATTTCCAACCATCAATCATTGAAAATATATGCTTTGTACATTCATGCTCATATATATGTATATAATTGTATAGTTTTTGGAAGCATACGATGTACCATGTTTTAAATACAGTTATTGTATGTATCTTCTATGTTTGTCTATGAATGCTCATATGTAACTATACAATTGTAGATTCTTTTTAAGTGTGACTCACTTATAAATTGTCAAAATTGTGAATTCTGAAACAGATGGTTATTATTCATAACTAATATTCTGTGACACATCAATTTATTTTTTCGACATTAATAATTATATTTGTTTTAGACATGTCTTTGATCAAATTATTATACATCATAAAACAAACATTTGTTTTACCTCTTATACGTGCTTTGAATAAACTCACTTCACATCAACGTTTCGAATCATACTACATGATCCATCATCAGGATGAACAACCAAAACACAATCAAATCCAGAAATTTTATTGCACCACTTGATAGATTGTGGAAACTTGATATCTTTAAACTCACTTCTTTCAGGACGTTACACAAATACATAGTTTATTCTATACAAGGGCGGCAATACCCTCTCTTCTCAACAGAGCAGAAAATGGCACTGAGTAGAGGGAGCCTGAGTATTGTGTTTCTGGTTTTGTTACTTCTTCACAACCTTCGTAAGTTCTTCTATACTCATTCATATAAACTTCATTTATTTGTTTTGGGAAGCTCATTTATATGAACATTCAACATGTTTTGCAAAACTGAGAGTTTTCCAACAGGGAGTTGTGATTTTGTCCTTCAATTCAAATAACCAGTAAGTTCTGTTTAACTTATGATCCTCATAGTGTGTGCTGCTTAAACTCCTCCTTATGGTATCAAAATCTTTCTATTGATGGTATTGTTCGAACAAAAAAGTAATGTGTTTTTTTTGGTCCTCTCTAAAAAGTGCAGTCATTCTGTATTTATTTCTATCACTGATTGTTTCATATATTTTAGAGTCTGGACCTGGAAGTTTGCTCGGATCTGATGGTGGGTGATGAAATCCACAACATTCCATTTCCTACACCACGTATGAGAATTGTTTGAAATTTTTTAGGAACTTTTTTTTTCCTCGCTGAAATTGTCTCAAACTCAAAGCATCTCAAGGTATCTAAAAGCATGCACACATATGCACAGACACACACATATGTATATATACATTTGCTTCTAACAATCTCTTGGGAATTCTAGAATAAAAATTATAATTTTTTCAAGTAAAAGGTGGTCTTCTCTCAGTAGAAAGTAAAAGGTCTTCTCTCTTAAAGATAGATGAAGATAACTTTGTCAAACGTGTGTATATTTTTGTCTCTCCTAAAACTCTACTTTACGAACCTCATTGGAAATTAACCCACTGTATCTGGAGTTATTTTATTGGAAAATTATTCAGCTATAATTGCAATGCGTGTCATTTGACTTGGAGAAAATCTCTATGTCCAAAGAGACATTGCACTGCATATTTTACAAGAAATTTTAGTGGAACAGAAAATGCAGGCTTGAGAATATTTTCAAAAGCAATACCACTGTAGCTGTCAAATATGAGGGGCAATGAACTCGGCAAAATTTTGTTCCCTTATCATTTTCGGTTTTCCTTCATGCTTGAGTGGAAATGAAAAGAAAATAATGCACTAAATTTATATTAACATGTGATCTCCGTAGCTAGGTTTTAACACAGTAATTTTGGTATCTTAACACAAAATATTAGTATCTTAACATGTGAATAATACCGTGCTAATAATAGTAATAGGTCATTATGCTGATGGCGTAAGAAAGAATAGTTAATAAAAGTACTGGCAGATAACTTTAGTTCATATGCATAAGGAAACCAAGATTAAGAATGGGCTGACAGAAATGTATCATTATTAATATTGATGTTAGTAAGGGAGAGGAGCCTATAGTGGGTCACCTTAATTTTGGGCTTCTCAAAGTCTTATGTGACAATTTCAAATCACTCCCAAATTGGTTTCAAGGCCACATCATCAAATATGACACCACATCAACATGTTTTTTGTTGAGGTATCCAAAAAGGTCCAAAAAAAAGGTGAGACCAACAGTGGGTCACCAAGTCATGTATAATTGGTGGGCTGATGTGGCGTCACATGATTTGCCAGTTTGTGTACTTTATGGATAAAAGTGTTTCGTAATTGGATATTAAGTGTTTTGCAATTGAATATTAAGTCTACCCACTATGAGGCCCACTCAGACTTACTTCTATACCCACCATTGGACCCCTACCCACTATGGGCCCCTTTCCCTTATACAGTAAGACCTAAAACGTCTTACTGAAGAAAAAAAATAATATATCAAAATAATAAAATTACTAATTCGAGGGTAATCCTTTCCTCATGTTGGGCTCCACGTTTTTCTGCATAAAGGCCTTCTTAAATATGTTTCACTTAAACGTGTTCTTTTAATCATTTAAAAAAAAATTAAAAAAATGAGAAAGATTACCTACCTCCCCTGAAGGAGGGAATATATTAACCTAAAAGGATTCGAAAAAAATAAAGGAATAGAATAAATATCTATCCACGTAATATAGATATTTTATACAATAATATAACTAAACTAGTTTATATTTTCAACTAAAAATTCAATGCTTTTTTAAACAAAAATGTTGAAAATGTAGCAGTTGGGTAGACACCCAACAAGGACAAGGAATGACTCTTTTGAAGGTAGGGATCCCAATAGGAAACTTTGTGCTTGTGGAATTCATGAGGATTACATAAGCCTCAATATGGAGTAGTTTACTGGTATTGTGTATTCGTACCTGCTACGTCTAACATATTTGGGCGCATGTTGACTCAAAACATTTCCCTGCAATTCTGCACCAACTTCCACTATAGACGCCAGCCCAACAAACCTTTACTGTCATAAATTCCTGCCTCGTTTCATGCATATATTTGTCTGTCAAGGCAGCTTTAGACATTGAATTGTTTTCAGATTCAGAGAGAAAATATAATGGATCATTCAAGATCGCTCATGGTCATTGTATTGTGTACATTGGGGCTTTCATTGGTAGAGGTCGCGAGCTCGATCCCCCTCGAGACTCGTTCAAGATGGATAGTGGACGAAGCCACTGGACGGAGGGTAAAGCTGGCATGCGTGAACTGGGCGGCCCACCTGGAGCCAATGGTGGCGGAGGGGCTGAGCCACCAGCCTCTCTCATCCATCGCCAACGCCATCCCGTCCCTCGGCTTCAACTGCGTGCGCCTCACCTGGGCCACCGCCATGATCACGAAGCAGAGCCTCTCTGTGGCGCAGTCCTTTCAGTCCCTCAACCTCCGCTCTGCGGCGGCCAGAATAGAAGCGCACAACCCGGGCTTCTTGCAGCTGAGCGTGGCGCAGGTGTTAACATGCATATAAGCCCTTTGATTAATACATTAATTTTCAACTGTGTTTTCTTTCGTTTATCTTCCTAAATCTAATTTTCCCTTTCTGTTCTTATTTATTTTTCCACAGGCGTATGCCAGAGTAGTGGCGGCGCTGGGGGCGGCGGGACTGATGGTGGTGCTCGACAACCACGTCAGCAAGGCACAGTGGTGCTGCGGCCCCGCCGACGGCAACGGATTCTTTGGCGACAAATACTTCGACCCGGCCGAGTGGCTCCGCGGCCTCACAGCCATGGCTGCCGCTTTCAACGGCACGCCACAGGTGGTCGCCATGTCGCTGCGCAACGAGCTGCGCGGCCCGGCCTCAAGCGCCTCCCAGTGGCTCCGCTTCATGCGCCGTGGAGCCGCCGCCGTGCACGCCGCCAACCCCAACGTCATTGTTATTCTCTCCGGCTTGAGCTACGACTCCGACCTCAGCTTCTTGGCACCCGGTCGCAGGCCGCTCTCCTTTGTAAACAAGATCGCCTACGAAGTCCACTGGTATGCCTTCACCAGTGGCATTAAGTGGTCGCGTGGGCTGCCCAACCAGCTGTGCGGGGCTTTGGTGGCAGGGATTAACAAGCGGGCAGCTTTTTTGGCGACCTCTGCTCCGCTGTTCATAAGCGAGTTTGGCGTTGATGAGAGGGGAATTAATGAGAATGATAACAGGTATTTGAACTGCTTTCTGGCCTATGCGGCCGAGTGGGACTTCGACTGGGCACTCTGGACTTTGCAGGGAAGTTATTATATTCGTAACCAGCAGCCTGGGTTTGAGGAGACTTACGGAGTTTTCAACTCCCGTTGGGATGGACTGAGGAATGCTCGTTTTCTCTCCCGCCTTCGACCTATCCAGAGCCCAATCCAAGGTACTTACAGTACAACTCTTTTTTATTCCTAATTTCAAAGTCCACCAATAAATTGTAGTTTTCTTAAATACATTTACTTAAATATATTTGAGAGATATAAATTTATAGCTTGATGTATATATGAATTTCAAATTTAAAATAAAAGAATTTTTGTTAAGCTTACGCTCACTTTCTTCCCTGAAGTGTAGATCCAAGTTTCTCTTCCGGTCTACTGTATCAGATGATCTATCATCCTGCAAGCGGTCTCTGCCTTGTGGCCACAGCTAAGGATCAGGAGCTTGTTTTAGGTTCTTGCAATGGGAGTAGCAGATGGAGCTACAATATTAGGGCCGGTGGCTTCATTGGAGTTGTGCGAAATTCTGCATGTATTGGAATTCAAGGGGTTGGACTTCCTGTGGTGTTAACTGACCGCCTTCACTGCCCAACATGGAGCGTGGTGTCGAGTTCGAATATGCAGATTGGCACAACGGATGGCAGAGGAAAGATGGTGTGCTTGGACGGAAGATCCAGCCCCTCGGTTGTTACCCAGGATTGCATATGTCTTGTGGATTCTCAATGCTCCATACGAGAGAATCCTGAGAGTCAGTGGTTTAAGGTTATTAGCACCAGCAGAAATCTGGATTGAGATTAACATAAGAGCAGCTTGAGAGAAATTGAAAAGCAGCCAATAAACGAATACAAGATAAATACTACTAATAGGTTTATGATGTCTAACATTAGAGTGATAACTATTAACAACCCTCACAATTACGACCATTGTCAACACGATTGTGTATCTATTCTTACTGGAATTGAGGATGGAATCCCTTGTTTGTGCAATAAGTATGATGCCCACAAGACAGCTTCTCCTTGTCGCCATTTTTCAATTAAGCCCACAAAGAAATCAATATAACATCAATCAAGGAAGTGTAAAATTTTCAGTAACTCAATTATCAAGCAAATTAATTTGCTTCCCACTCGATGTAACCGCTGTAAATGGTATTGGGAATCCTTCGGTTTTGTAAGTGATGTAAGCAATATTTGGACAAGATTAGCAATCAAATTATCTTTTGTTCTCTCAAGTCATCCCAATGTTCAAAGGTTTGATGCCATGTTAAACTTGGATAATGATATCTACGCGAAGTAAAATTTCTTCTAAAAATATGATACGATTCGCTCTTTCGAGTTGTTTCTCTTCTCATGAGGTTCATTTCTTCTTTGTCAATAGGTGTTTTGAGGTACGCCATCTTCTTACTTTGGTGGGCTTTTATTTATTTTTGGTTTCGTATGGTGAAATATAAATACCATGCCATTTCTACATTGTGGTTGATGTAAAATTGTGTGAAGTTAAGTTCATTTCCTTAATTTTATAAGATTTGATATTTAATAATTAAATTAACATGCAAAATTCAATTATGAAAATAACCACTCAAGATTAAAGAACTTCAATGAAAGCATAAGAGATCCAAAATGAGAGAATAATTATGTTATATCAAAGAATGCAAATATACAATATGACTCATGATTCAAGATTACAATGAGAAACCCTTGTATATAGGAAAGGATGAGACATAAGATAACATAAGATTATGACGTGTTTTAATTTTATGACTTAAAATTCAAAAAGAAAATGCCTAAGTAAAATTAAGTGACTGGGTGTGAAAATGACCTAAGAGAGAACCCAATTAGGTAATATACCCTATTCACAACAACACCCCCTTATGTGCAACTTAGTGAGAATGAGAAAAGATCAGTAGGCCTCAATAACAAAGCTTAATGAAGTATCCCTTTACAATTAATGTCCCTTTAAAGATAAGAAGAAAAAAACTCACAGGACAAAACTCCCTCCCAAGAGAAGATGAAGATAGAAGGTATATGTGACCCTCCCTCAAAAAGTGAGAAGGATAAAATCCCAGTGAGGGAAAACTCTCTTAAAATAGAAAGAATAAAAGAGACTGTGTATCCCACTCAAGTAGCCTCGTGTGTTAGTGGTCAATGCTCAATATTGGATGGTGAAGATGGTTCATGATTGTTGAACAATATTTCTCCCATTAGAAATAAATAAATCCAAATATGTATTCATGATGTATTCTCATTCTTGAAAGGAATATAAAGGAAGAAATATACACATGCATAGTATCTTTAGAATTTTCATAGTTGTCACCATGTCAATGCTAAAAGGTGTCATAATCAAATCAGAATTCATAGGTTTAATTGAATAAAGTGACAACCTAGAACCTAGTGGAAATAAATGTAAAATAAGATCCAAAGATAACCATGAATCCTTTGAATGCTAGTCAAGGATCTTCAAGAAAATGCAAACTTGTGACAAATGAATAAATGGAGAAAGATCAAGAGGGTCTAAAAAGTGGCCTAATGACATCTATTTAAGATTATTGTAGCATACTCACTCATACTACAAAGTAAATACTTAGGTTTTTACCATAGAAGTAAATACAAGCATATGCTTAAAAATAAGATAATATTTTTTTCTTCTTTTTCATATATCATTTATTGCACATGATCAAACACGAATGTATAAAAAGTGTATTGAATTTGAACTATTTTATATTTTCAACTTGAGATATAAGATTAAATTTTTAATTACAATTCATACATGATATACTTTCAAGTATTCAAGTTTACATAATACAATAATGATACAAGGTCAAGTCTTTTGTATTTAGAAAATGCTCCTATTTCACAAGCCTTGACATTTTCGTTTGCAAGAGGGAGAGCATCACCTAGACACTTTACCTCCAACCATAGACCGATAGTCCCTTGCACACCTTCCAACTAGAAGTGGCCCTACCCTTCACGAAGAGTATAGACAAAGGAACCCACAAGTATGTCATCTGTGTTTCTACTGTTGTGTCCTACATAACTAGTCGACCATACAAATTTAGACATCTCTAACTAAGTATGAACAATCTAACTAGATATGCAATCTATATCACGGTGAACCAACTAATGCACACAGAGAATTTTGCATTACTTTAGTCAAAATTTTGAAAGATATTAAACACTTCCTTAGGAAGTGTATTCGTAAGTTCACACACGTTTAACTTGACTTGGGAACCACCTTAAACTAAGGTTAACACATAACTGACTTTTGATTTACTTAATTGACCTTTCTTAAGGATACTTAATCATAAAATAATAACTTACTAAAGTTGATGACAACTAAGATGGAAATTATTTCCTAATTTTGAACACCCATGTTATGTTCTTGTAACAACTTGGGACTTGACAACTGCCCCTTGTTCAAGTACTTGCATTCAAACCTTGAGAGTAGCTACTGTCCTATTTTCATGCACATATGGTTTACAATGATAACATAGAAAAACCCCAATCCAAAATAAAAATTAGAAATGAGTATTTCTGTCACTACTCTCTGTCACTGAGCCATGCTTTCCAATAATGAGTAATGAGCCAAATGAAAAGTTCTTTCTCCTTCCTAAATGCCACAACTTTCTATTATATGATTTGTATTAATTGCCAATTTTTTCCTTTAATGCTTGGCACCCCACAATATAGTAATAAATATGTGGATTTTCAAGACTTTGATAGAGGCTTATATGCCTCTCAAAGTGTTGAAATTTGATAAATTTAAAATTACATTATCACATGCTTTTACAAGCATGACAAATCTGCTACTAAAAATAACTTTTATATTATATAATATTATAATATATATATACATATATATATATGTGTGTGTGTGTGTGTATGTATATATACTAGATTATATATCTTGTATATCCTATATACATACTTATATACATATTTTGTATATATATATATATATATATTATGTGATACATTTTAATGATAATTGATTTGACTTGATATACAAACAAGATTGGAAAACTGATGAAACAATTTGATTTATAACATATATCACTTTTTGTTTTATCGAAATAGATTAAACCAAGACTCTTTTATCTTTCTTTGTCTATCTATTTATCTCATCCTTTGTCTCATTTTCTTTGCTTCTCTTTCTCTCTCTTCCTTTCTCTCTCTTTTTTCTCTCATTTCCTCTCTATAGCTTATCTCCATCTCCCTCTTCCTTCTCTATTCCTCTCTTTTCTCTCTCTTAAGCTCTATATATTTTCCTCCTTAAGTGTGCAATGGGTACACTAAACAGGATTTAAAAGTGCATTACCATATCCTTAATCAAATAACATGCTACCCTAAGAATAACTACCCAAGGACATGTGTTATCCTTGGATTGTTGGCACGAAATGACTAATCAAAAGTTAGATTCTCTCTCACTATACAACTTTTAATTTAGATTTTAAGTTTGAATTTCATTTTATTATATAAATTAAAATCAAAATCAAAATATAATTATTCTAAAATTTTAATAAGATAGATAATTATGAATTAAATTAATCCTAATAACTTTTAATTATTATTTGTAATTTCATAAAAAAAATGAATAATAAAAATAAATTTCAAACTTAAATCTAAATTAAAAATTAAAATAAATACACTAAATTCAAAGTCAAAATATATCAAAATCCAAATATTAATAAACATAATAATTTTAAAAATTTAATCATAAATAATAATTAAGTTAATAAATGATTAAATAAAAAGTCAAACATTTTTTAATTTATTAGAATTTAAATATTAATAAAATATGTAATAAAAATATAATTAATATATTTGACATTAATTGAAAGATAAACTCAATAATAACAAATAGAAATCTTACTTGAATATTGAAAATAATTATATACATATTTTCTCTTTAAACAATTCCCACCCTCCTACTAATTAATTATATAATACTAATTTAAAAAAAAATATAATATAATTATATTCATCATGTTAGTATAATATAGTAACTTCTTCATGTTAATATAATATAATAGCGTCATCATGTTAATCTCCTTAGGACTCTCACATTGATTACTCAATTGTCATGTTGAAACTAATTAGTAGCTGGTTTTATAAGTTTCACATATCAACTGGTTTTGTAAACTACATGAAGTCCTAGCCATTTCAAAGAACAATGTATTGGTTTGCAAGTCAAAAGTCTTAGAATTCCCACTTGTAGCTGTACATATAAAAATATTTAACTATTTGCCAATTTTGTTTTGACTAAAATCAAATCAAAACCACACATTGCCAACTATCTGAACTCTTCTCATTTTGTATGGTAAGAAATTCAAACTTTAAAAAAATATTATATTTATATTTTGAATAAACAATTTTTTTCCGCCTAACAATGGATTGCCATTTCGATTGTTATCCAAAATTTAGAATAAAACAAAAATCTATTCATAGAGATTTTAGGACATAACAAACTCTGTTCATAGAGATGACAATGCAACTCAATTTACTATTGCTAGAAAGAAATACACGAGAAAAATGAAAAAAAAAACATTACAATTAAAGTTGGTGCAACAATTGTTTGTTGGTGGTTATGACTTTAAACCACTGTTTTTCTGGATTGTGGCGTGGAGAGCAGTGAGAGTGAGTGATGCAGATGCAATCCTTTGTTAAAATCAAAGGACTTTTACTCCCATCTAAACACATCCACTTCTCTTTCCCACCTTCATCAAAAGCTCTAGTGCCCAACTGTAGCTGTGCAGAGGAGAGTACACTCCACAGAGTGTTGTTGGAAGCAGAGCAATCTTCTGTCATAATTGCAGGCATCCCATTTCCTTGAGTGGAAATGCAGGATGAACTTCCCATTAGCCCAATGGGCCCTTCCACACTGCCATCGTAGTTCCATCTGCTTTTCACACTCTGGCATGATCCCAGACTAATGCTGTTTCCAATGCTGGATTGCACACACAGACCTGATGCAGGGTGGTAGATTATTTGATAATATGGCCCAGGAGATAAGGAAGGCTCTGCATTCACACCACAGTAATAAATCATCAGTTCTCCATTGGAATTGAAAGATATAAATCTTTCGTTTAACATAAGATGTATGAAATTATCTTCTTCTCAAGAAGAAGATTGTTTTCATGACTGTGTAGATTAAACTGATAAACTTTGTAAAAGAAATGTGTTAAATAATTATAGCATTGACATTATATTGATAAATAATCTTACACAGTTGATTGAATAAAAAACAATTTATTATATCTGCTCAGAAATGAGCGAATTGGCAAGCTGATAAGAATGACTATGTTATATTATGCATTTGAAATCAGCTATGACAAACTGTATTTAAAGACAACTGATCCGATCAGATAAGGATAAGATAAAAAAACAAAAACAAAAAACTAAGACTGTTCTACGCATGCATAGACATGCAGTTTTATCATGCACTCCAAAGTATTTAAGAAAAACAAAGAAATGATTATCAAGGCGGCATGCAAACTGCAGTTGAATAAAACAAAAAACTAAAAGAAAATCCACCGCTGTTGAACATGCATCTTCAATGCATTGCGTTTAAAACATTGGGCAATGATTATTGAGATAGTGATTTCGCTATTGTCTATCCAGCTCTCATAGTACACATTTGATCGTACTTATTAATGAAAATCAGAATCAATTAATAAATAATGTACATTCTGGGGCTGTATAGTTGAACTCAGGTGAAGACAATTGTCATGATAAGATCTGATCTTTGTGAAAAAGTGGAGGCAATCGACTAAAAAATCTGGTTGTTGTAACTGAATTTAAAGGTCAATGATTATGGAACATTAACTCAGATTGCATCTGAATTTAAGGGCCAATGATTATCTGTATCTAAATTTAAGAGGCAACTATTTAGGGAGTAAAAAGTGCAGCATTAGAACAAAGGTCTCTGATTTGAGAAAGAGCTACAAATTAATCAGAAGTTTAGTATGAGATGTTTTTGGATTTGACTGTAAGTTTTGTTATTGATATTTTGGATCAAATCTCATAATATATTTATTTTTCTTTTTGTCTTGTTTTTTTTTGACATGGATCATGAAATTTGGTCTAACATGTCAATGAAAATATTAACACAATAAAATCTAAGAAATCTCATACTAATATCATCAACTGTAAAAAAATTATGTCTATATTTAAAAAAAAAATCTACAAATAACAAAATAAAGCTGTGAAACAACAGACCTCTAAAGATATTAAAAGCAATTTTTTTTTAAAAAAGGATGGTATACAAAGCCTGGGTGAGCCTAAGAAGTTCTAATGCACTTTCAATTTAAATTACAAGGAGGAGGAAGCACAGCACATCTCATTAAGTTTACCTTGAATGGGCTGTTGTATTGCCTTGAGCCGAGAAATATAGTCAGGATTCCTGATGCGAGTCCATTCAAGATTGAAAAACCCATAGGTTTCCTCGAAGCCGGTAACGGGCTTCTGGTCCGACCGGTAATAATAGCTCCCCTGCATAGCCCAGAGCGCCCAATCCAAATCCTCCTCCGCAAGATAAGCCAAAATACAGTTCAAATACCTGTTATCATTATCGTTCACGTATCTCTGGTCGATCCCAAACTCGCTAACAATCATCGGCGCCGCAGTACCATTAACCGACGAGGTAACAAACCCAATATTACCCTTGAACCGCGAGGTCTCGTTCCAGCAAACGTCGTTAGGCAGGCCGTCGCTCCACGGCACACCGAACGAGTACCAGTGCCCTTCGTACACAATTTTCTCCTTGAAGGGAAGAGTCACCGGTAGGACGGGTAAGAAGCTCAGGATCGTATCGAAGTGCAAGCCAGAGAGGACAGCGAGGACTTTAGGGTTGGCCTCATGGACGGCAGCGGCGCCCTGCTGCATGTACTTCGACCAGCGCGCCGGGGTCGAACGGTTGCCACGTAGCTCGTTGCGAAGTGACATGGCAACGACATTGCCCGTGTTGTTGAAATGTGTGGCCATCAGACGCAGGCCACGGACCCACAGTTTGGGGTCGAAGTAGTGGTCGCCAAAAAAGCCGTTGCCGTCGTCCACAGCACAGCACCACTTGGGCTTGCTCACGTGGTTGTCGAGGATGACCATCACGCCCGCCTCCGACAGCGCCGTCACGATGCGTCGGTAGGCGGCGACGTGGCCAAGGCTGAGCAGCCCCGGGTTGTGGCGCTCGATCCCCGCGGCTTCGTCCGTCAGATTGAGCTGCGCAAAGGTATGCCCGACCGTCGCTTTTGTGTAGCTCCGCCTGGTGAGCATGTGAATGGAGTAGGTGAGGCGGACACAGTTGAAGCCCTGTGAACTTATGGTGTGCGCGATTGTGGAAGCCGACTGCCGGTTGAGACCTTCGGGTAGACCGGGCTCCAGGTGGCCCGCCCAGTTGACGCATGTTAGCTTTACTCTCAGCCCCGTTGCCTCGTCCACGATCCATCTGCCTCGTGCCTGCAGCGGCAGGCACTCTGCCGGCGCGATCAGAAGTAGCAACGCTACTAGTAATGGTAGCGCTGCCGTTGTCATCCCCGACGCCATCATTAACCCAATCGATTATTTTTCTCGTAATGCAATTGGATTCGATGAAATTAATTTCTGCTCCGCTGGGGAATAAGATTTATAGGTTACGATGCGGCGGCGGGCGTGTGTGGATAAGGATAGATGAAAATAAGTCGGGGACTGCGACAGCGTCTTTCGGTACTATAAATAGCCGATAGATTGTGTTTAAATGGTCTCATAGATTGACACCTCTCTTACTGCACAGTTTCATGCGTTTGTCTAAACCTTGGGTCTTATCCTTTTTGATCAGCATGCTCGAGATCTACTACTTCCAACGCTTTTTTGACGTAAAGAGAGGTTGTCCATCTGCGCTTTTTATGGAAAAGATGTTGTTTGAATGCTTGTGAATCGCGACTACCACTTTGCTCCCGGTTATGTAGCAGATTTGAGGATGGTCTTGAGTGAAGATCATTCGCTCCCACTTCACTCTCCTGGCTTGAAAAACGGCACTGAATTCTTTGTTTTTAGAAACCAGAAAACTACAATGAATTCCAATTTGTGGCAGTTTGAGAATCATTTGTTAAACAGACAAAAGCTTCAATAGAGTTCTAGTAGTTTTTTTGTTTTTTTCAAACTAGTTTATTTATGTCTAATATTTTGTCTTAAAGCTCTGGAGATTTAACATCAGAACAGGGCTTAAATTTGATGGCCGTGTGGCCGTATTTAGTTATTTTAATTGTAAAATACAATTAAATTTTTAGGAAGACTGTATCACTTGAAAGGTAAAATTTTAGTTAAACTGTCAAAATTTCTATGTTTTCAATCTACATATATTTTTCTTATAATAGATAACCTTTAATATTTGAAAGACAACTTCAAATAAATGACAGACCGTCAAATTTAAGCCCTGATCAGAAACTGTTGCTCAGAAATCTTCACAGTAGTTAACAAGTAGAAGTGTTGAGTGGCCAACCTTGGATTGCATGTATCGATATTTTCACCACATTTTGCTCTATTTTAGATTTTCCTTCATGCTAAATTTAGTGTAGAGCATGACACCAATTATAGCGTATACAAACCTTTATTTATCTTAATTAATTAATCTTCATTTAACAAAATTAAATTATTATAATTTTAATAATATTATGTTATATTAATCTTATATTAATGTCAGTTTAATTTATATTATTGTATTATAGTTAACAATATAAACAATTAATATTATGCTATTAATAATTGGATTAGATTAAAGTTTCAATTATTATTTTTATTATATAATATTATTATAATATTAATTATTATTTTTTATTTATTAGTAGCATATTATTACTATACTAAAATTATTGTATTAAATTTTTTATATTACTATATTGTTGTAATTATTATAATATTATATTATTCTTAATATCAAATTATTCTCACTAGTCTATTATTATTAATATTATAATTTGCAAAATTATTATTAGTATTCAATTATTATATTATACTATTATTATATTATTAATATATTATTCTTATTATTATGTTAATAATATTAAATTACTATATTATATTATATTACATTACACTATTATTGAAAGAACCTTCAAACTTCAAGAGTGAAAATCAAACACAATGAAAACATTGTTGCACAAATTCAACCTATTAATTAGATGAATGAGATGTACATAATATAAGAGAGTGCTTTAGCACCCAATCTCCATGAATTGAGGATAGGACTCCTCAATCAAGTAGTGGTGGTGAGTTTGCTCACACAAAAGTAGCATGAGGTGTCAAAAGTGTTATGTCACCTCTAAAACTCCTAACTAATGTTAACACCTTGCATGTCCAAGTGTCATGTACACCTAATTAGGCTTATAAGCACATGTGTAAACTAATTATTACACTAACAATTATATTATTAATCATTAGTTTTGAAACATAGAAAAATAGGTAGGGTTCAAAACACATAGGGTTTTATACTAAATTTGGAATATTTCACCAAAATTATTATAAATAGAAAGGGGGAAATGGGGTGTAATAAACCTACCTATTTTCTATTTCATTCAGGAAATGAGATTCTCCAAAATAGAATCAATCTTCAACCCTTAGGTGAGTCAATTTTGTGGAATATCTAGAAATTTCTTTTGTGTGTGTGGATGGGGTAAATATGATTGAACAACACTTTTGGGAGATAAATAAAAAGTAACTAATGATTCCAATCATGCAATGAAACACTTAAATAGATTCAACTTAAATCATAACACTAAGAGAATCCGCAACTCCCTTTCAGATCTGTGAAGTATAAATCATTATAAACATGTCATCAAAAATGTTGTAGGGTGTCCTTCTAACATAAACATTGAGAAAAATGACTAAATAGGGGTTTTGAGAGATGAAAATAAGATAGCGAATGACCTCAAATCTATAACCTAAGACCTAATTCATGTAGATGTAACATAACCCTAACTAAAATAGTCAACTTTATGAAAATTGGATGAGTGGAAGACACTTAAAAATTACCTCAAAATCTATTACAGAGTGTTTAGAAATAGTTGCAAAGTGTCCAAGACGCGCCCCCCCCACCCCCCCCGCCCCCCCCCGGTCTGAAAATGGCGAATTGGTCCTGAGATAGGTTTTTGAGCTGAATTTTTGAGAGCCTTTAAAGACAGATATGAGATGCAATTTCCCATTAGTTTCATGCGAAAATGACATAAAATGAGTTCAGGATTTGAGTTTCCATAGGATGACAAATTTTCTTGCAACTTTTGCAATTTTTCATTTTAAAGACCTCTAATGTTCAATTTTTTTTCAACCTAAAATCTACAACACAAGTTACACGAGAGAAAAATGTTTTTTTTGGGTGAATGGGGGTTTTCATTGGCCAAACCCCATTTTGGTAATTAAACCTTGAAATGAGATCATGGAAATATGGAAGGAATGATGAATGAACAAATGCAATGTTGCAACTCACCAAACCCTTGAATAAACCTTTGAATGACTAAAATGTTGATGTTGATATTGCATGAAATGGATTCAATGGATGTGGATCTTGATGCTTTAATCTTTCTTTGAATATTTGAATTGAATGCTTGGATTAGATCTTGAAACCTACACCACAATGTTAGCTCCAAAAACATGCATGAATGAACATAGCTTTGACATGATGCTTGAGATATTGAATGCTGCAACAAATGATGAAGAAATATGCTCTTGAATTCTCTTGACAATAATCTTGACTCTTGTTAAGTTCACCTCGTGTTGGATTTTTTGAATTGATAAAATAACCTTGTATTTATAGACATTCATCCTTAATTTTCTAAAAATTAAACATTACAAGCTGACATTTGATATTTGAATTTGGGATGATAAAAATAGTGCCAAAACATGTTTTAAAAATGGGTTCAAAGGTCTAGGGAGGACCCATTCACCCATGGGCGAATGGGTCCCAAGTCCCTATTCCTGGAATGCACATTACTCAAGGTAAAGTGTTATGTATTGGCATAAATTAATGTAGGGATTCCCATTTGAAAAATTTAATTTATTAGGCTTGTAAATGAATAAAAGGGCTAATTAAGGCATAATTAAGCTCAATTTAATTAAGGGGGGCCAAAGAAGTGTGAAAATGGAAAGGGATACATTTTTCAACACTAATTAAGGCATTATTAAGTCCATTTTAACTAGGAGGGCCCAAAAAATGTATGAAAATGTAAAGGGATATATTTTTCTACATTGCATTTAGCCCCCACTTTAGTGAGAGGATGACCTTGTGTCAAAATCACACTAAAGTAGACAAATATGCATCAAGATGGGTCCAAGTGCACTAATGTTGATTTGGGAAAAGATGAAAAAAACCAAGGAGGTGGCCAAGCTCTTAGGATCCAAGATCCCATGGAAAACCAACATAAGCACAAAGGAACAAACACAAGATGTATAATATGTAGCAGCAAGATAAGATGTACAAATATGTACAATGCCAAAGACTAAAGAAAGAAAAAAAGACAAAGGTGTGGATCAAGCCTTAGTTGTTTGTCCAACTCAATGTGAATCAAGCCTTAGCCAAAAATGTTTATAGGTGAAATTGGTTGTCCACTACGTAAACAAAAATGCACACTCACACAACCTAGTGAAATCTGTTGTCCACTAGGTGAGCCCCCAAAAGGTGGCTAAGTGAGAAAGTCATGCCAAGTCTACAGGCTCTCACTGTACAATGAGAAAGTCATGCTAGTTCTACAGGCTCTCATTGTACTAACCATACCAAAGTTATACCTCCTTATAAATTCGATAAGGCACCACACAATATGAACTTCAAGCTTCATAAGGCTTAGCAAGTTGTGTTATGCTAAACACTTATGAAAAAAATACAAATAGGATAAGAAATGTTCAAAGGGGTTTTGCTAAAGTTCATGTAAGGTCTCCTGCTAAGGAACATCATGCCTAATGTCTCCAAGAGAGGACAAGTGTAGGATAAAAGATTCATAACTTAGGGAATGCACTCGGTAGCATCACCATTGAGAGGAATGTCATATGCTAACAAAGGTTGCACACTTGGAGGAAATAAAACCCAATGACACCACCAAGAAGAAGACACATTGCGTGAAGTAAGAAGACTGCAATATGAAACATAAGATATATTAAAAAAAAATTAAAAATGATAATGCCAATTTATGTCCCCACTTTAAAGAAATTGCTAAACACCATGTTGTGAGAAATTACTTTAAATTAGCAAATGATAAATGCTAAGGACATGAGAGCTTAGTTGGAAATCCCTATCTCAAACATATGTTTCCAAATGAAGTTGTGTCATATAAAGGAGGGGTTTCCCCCAAAATGCAACACAAAAATAAAGTACATCACATGTGAGCCAACTTAAGGTATGCCATATGCATCCCAAGCTTGCTCTTATATATACATGGAAGGTGGTCAACTAGCCCAAAAGAGGCAATGACAAGTGCTATACTAGGAAAAGGCTATCAAACCCCGTGCCCCCCAAGGGAAAAAGGTGAGCCAAAAATGGATGATGATATGTTGCTCCTTGCAAAAAGAAAATATAATTGTATAAAGCCAAGTTTATACCCACATGCATGGTAGTGAATATGCTATGATACTACGACTACCACATGAAAAGGAGTAGAAACTAATGTTATTGATTATAATGAATAGAAAAAGTATCAATTTTATGCATATCTAATGAGATATTCTCACATGTAGTATCTATTAGTTCAAGATGCACCAAAGTTAAAACTTTGTCTTAGAAGAATCTTTTGTAATAGTGTTGGTATTGAGTGAAGGATTTTTTGATGTTTTTATTTCTTTCAAAGGAAAATAACCAAGACCACTAGTGGTTTCTTGTGTATTAGGCTCTATGGGGACACAAATACCTTGTTGTCTAGCACCACATCCTTTTCCACTATAACCAATTTGTTTTATAAGTTCATAACCTATTCCATAAATTTTTTTCATTTCTTTTGGATTTGTTGTTTGTTCATAATCAACTTCATGAAAGCTTGTTGTGTAATTTGTTTCTTATTCTAAATTGGTTGAAGTGGATGCTTTTGAAGGTTCTTTTGAATTTTGTGTTGACATTACTGTTGGTTCTTTTCCTTTTCATAATTTTTTGTTATGATCTTGTATGCTCCCATAAATTTAAGTGTAAAATCTAAAGATCTCCAATCATCATCCAATAACTTTGTGACCTCTACAATTTGATTTTATTTTTATTTTTCTTGCATGGGTTACACTTTTGTAGTTGGCATCAATGTTTTCAAAGGACTTCCCTTGTCTTTCTTAATGTCTAGACAAATTTTTGGTTGAGGGTCAGCCTTGATTATATAGACCTTGTTGTCATAGACATATTTCATTGTATGATGAAGAGTAGAAGGCATTACATGAAACTCATGAATCCATAGTCTTCCCAAAAGAAGATTATATGAAATATTATCAGGCATGACATGAATATGAGTTTGCAATGTAACTTTTCCAATTGTAATAGGTAATGTGGTCACACCAAGTGAGTGTTTTCCTAAATTATCAAATCCGTGGATATACAAAGAATCAAGTTCAATCTTAGTATTATGCACTCCAATATTGTCCAAAAGGTTTACACTACACATGTTAAGGGTTGAGCCATTATCAACAAGGGTTCTCTTTATCCGAGTCCTATTAATAAGAGCTACTATCATAAAGGCTTGATTTTGTTTTTGCACTTCCAAAGGAGGTGGCTCACTTTAGTGGAAAATAATGTCTAAATTCATTCATTGAATTAGGGCCGCTATATCATTTGGTTGCACATTAGGAGGGATAAGAACTTTTTGTAAAGCTATTTGAAGCATACTATGGTAATTAAGTGAGGAATGAATAAGATCTCATAAGGATATCTTAGCAAGAGTGTTTTAAGTTGTTCCACAAGATCATAATCCTTTCCACTATGTAAAGGCAAATGAGGGGCACTAGGAAAGATAGGTTGAGGTAATGGTAATAAATTAGGAATGGTTTGTGGTTTCCTATTGTTCCTTGTATTATATGTGTGAGCAACAGTATTGTAATTTGGTTGCTGTGAAACATTTTTACTATCAAGTTACCTCAGTGTAAATTTCAAGATAGCTCTTGGAGGTAATGGTTGTTTTTTAGGTGGTTCAAGGATGAGCACAAGTTTTTTTTGTAGTTAAGTTTGGTGTGAGGGTGGATAAAGGATAATTAGTGGCTTAGGAGATGGCTTGGGAGGTCGAAGAATTAAAGTACTTGTAGGAGGACTCAAGGGATTTCTAATGTTCATGAACTCAAAATATTTATCCTTGTTTTGATGATCTTTTAGTGAAGGGGAGTCTAATGTTACCTCATCATCCCCATCTAATGAGGCCACATTACTATTTTCTGAAAGACATGTTTCAATGTTTTCATTTTCTTGTACCATGATATCTTCCCTAATAGGAGAGTTCTTAGGAGAGGAACAAATAATTTTTTTTATGAAATTCAATGGTTGGATCCTCTAAAATAACTTCATCGCAAGTAGGGGAGTTATCAATGGTTGGATTGTATTGCTTATCAATGATTGTATCCTTTTGTTCAATAATGCTTTCTCAAGTAGGGGAAGAGAAACAAATCGGGTTCTCATGGCTTTCATTGATCATATCTTCTAACAACAACATATGTTCTTTGCAAATAGAAGAGATATTGGGAGAAGACCAAACTTGTTTGCCATGATTGTGCAAGATTGTATTCTCTTTCACTAAGTTAGTTTCACACATGGGAGAGGGATCAACAAAGAACAAGAAAAGAGGATAAATGACTTCATATGCATATGCTTCTAACAACAATTTCTTAGAGTATTCAACAAAATTTGAAAATATAACATGACATGTGATAACGAGATACTTTTGTAATGAAAACATGATGTAAGAATTGCTTTGTACAATATGAAATGCAACATTTTTTTCAATTGTTCAATGCCTAGACTAGATGGATGATTAGTACTAGTGCACAAAATAGAAATCCCTAAAAAAATTTCCAGCCTGAAACAATGGTTGAACAATAGACTTGGGAAGTGCAAAAAAACATAAAAAAACTCAAAAAAGATGGTTTTGAGAGGCCCTGAAGGACTCATTCGCCCATGGGTGAATGGGTCTTTGTTTAGAGTTTTTTAAAAATAAAAAATGTAATTTCTAAGTGATTATATGTTTTTTTTGTTCCAAGTCTCAAAATATAACTTTTGTAACAAAATTTTCTAGAATTTGATGTCTAAATGCAAGTGAAATTAATGACCAATGATGAACTATATGACACTTTTTGAAATGCAATTTTGATCCAATTTTCTGATTAAAGTTACTGAAAGTATGCTATTATGTAAATACTATGCAAAATCAATCTAGCATTATGCAATTTTTGTTGAATTTTTAGATTTTAAATGAGCAAAATGCAAGTTTACACCTAAAAAGCAATGCAACTTTAAGCCAAATTTAGAAAACCTAAATGCGACGAATTAATTAAAATACTATATCTAGGGTTTGAATCCACTCCAAATCATAAAAGAGAATGTTTGAATACTCAGGCTCACCAAAATGAAACATAGAAAAATAAGGTAGGGTTCAAAACACAAGATTTTATACTAAATTTGGAATATTTCACCAAACTTACTATAATAGAAAGGGGGAAATGGGGTGTAATGAACCTACCTATTTTATATTTCATTTAGGAAATGAAATCCTCCAACATAGAATCAACTTTCAACCCTTAGGTAAGTCAATTCTATACAATATCTATAAATTTCCTTTGTGTGTGTGGATGGGGTAAACATGACTGAACAATACTTTGGGAGACAAATAAAATGTACCTAATGATCCCAATAATTCAATGTAACTCTTGAATCTTCAAGTTAAATCATAAAACTAAGAGAATCCACAACTCCCTTTCAGATTTGTGAAGTCTGAATCATTATAAACATGTCATAAAAAATGTAGCAGGGTGTCCTAATAGAAATAGTGTAAAAAATGACCAAACAAGGTTTTGGGAGATGAAAATAAGATAGCAATTGACCTCAAATCTATAACCTAAGACCTAATTCATGTAGATGTAACATAACTCTAACATAAAAATTCAACTATATGCAAATTGTATGAGTGGAAGACACTTAAAACTTACCTCAAAATCTGTTATAGAGTGTTCATAAACAATTGCAAAGTATCCAGGATCCCCCCCTTGTCGTCCAAAAATGGTGAATGGGTCTTGAGAAAGCTTTTTTAGATGAATTTTCAAAAGCCTCTGAAGATAGGCCTAAGATGCAATTTCCCATTGGTTTCACATGAAAATGATGAAAAATGAGTTCAAGATCTAAGTTTTTGTGGGATGACAACTTTTCTTGCCACTTTGACAACTTTTGCAACTTTTTGAATTTTGCACTTTAGAGACCTCCAATATTCAATTTTCCTTCAACCTAATATCTACAACACAAACACAAGGGAGAATTTTTTTTTGTGTGGGTGAATGGGGATTTTCCTTGGTCAAACCCCATTTTGGTAATTAAACCTTGAAATGAAATAATGGAAATATGGAAGGAATGATGAATGAACAAATGTAATGTTGTAACTCACCAAATCCTTGAATAAACCTTTGAAAGATTGAAATGTTGATGTTGATCTTGCATGAAATGGCTTCAATGGATGTGGATCTTGATGCTTTAATCTTGCTTTGAATTTTTGTCTTGAATGCTTGGATTAGATCTTGAAACCTACATGACAATGTTAGTTCCAAAAACATGCATGAATGAATAGAGCTTTGACATGAGGCTCGAGATCCTGAATGTTATAAAAAATGATGAAGAAATCTGTTGTTGAATGCTCTTGACAATAATCTTGGCTCTTGTTAAGTTTACCTCAAGTACTAGATATTTTGAATTGATTAAATAACCTTGTATTTATAAACATTTATCCTTAATTTCCTAGAAATTAAACATTACAAGCTAAAATTTTAGATTTGAATTTGGGATGATAAAAATACCACTAAAAAATATTTTAAAAATGGGTTTAAAGGTCTAGGGAGGTCCCATTGGCCCATGAGTGAATGGGTCCCAGGCCCCTATTCCTAGTACACACATTGCTCAAGGTAAAGTGTTATGTATTGGCATTAATTATTGTCAGGTTTCCCCTTCAGAAAATGTAATTTGTTAGGATTGCAAATGAATAAAAGAGATAATTAAGGCATAATTAACCTCAATTTAATTAAGGGGGCCTGAACAAGTGTGAAAATGTAAAGGGATGTACAGTTTTCAACACTACAAGTTTTAATTAGGGTTATTATTTAAACTAAACAAAATTTACTTTTGTAATTATGTTTATGGTTAGAGTTCAAATTGGCTTAGGATTTAATAAGGATTAGGGTTACATATTAAATTTCACTTATAGCTAGGGTTAAGATTAGGGATCAAATAGGGATAGAGTAAGGGTTACTATTACGATAGTGTTCACTTCAGGTCACATTTATGTTTAAACTTAAAATTAATGTTGGTTTTAGGGTTGGGGTGAGGATTAGGGTTAGAGTTGGAACTATTATTACTCTTGGTGTTTGAAATAATGCTAGTGTTATGTTTAGGGTTAGCGGTAAGATTGATTTTGGGATAAGATTGGGGTGAGGGTTAGGGTTAGAGTTACAATTGTTGTTAGTCTAGGTGTTTGAAATAATGTTAGTGTTATGCTTAGGGTTAGGGGTAGAGTTGATTTTGGGAGAGGGTTAGATTTATGATTGTATGATAAATTTTAGGTTAGGATTATGATTGTGGATCAATTAGGATTAGGTTAAGGATTCAAAGTCAAGCAAACTTTGTTTTGTAGGTTTCGCTTCTTTATGTGTCAGATTAACAACGGGTGAAGCCACAATAGTGGCTTACAATCGAAGTGAGGAAGGAAAACTCACATAAAATGAATGCATGGAAAAAAAATTAATTTTAGGGGTTTGTACGAACCTATTAGTTCGATCGAACCCATTAGGGGTTCGCTAGAACCTAGGTTCGGGCGAACCCTCCTAATACTTTCCCGCCAAAAAAGCCATCAAAACCCCTCATAGAAGGGGGGTTCGAATGAACCAGGGTTCAAATGAACCCTGGTTTGAGTGAACCCCTAGGGGTTTGCTCGAACCCCCTTTATTCCTCATCCCCTCCTCGAGACACAAAAACCTAAATTTTGCACTTCAGAGCTCGGGTTGAGGATGAAAATGGAAAAATATTCATAAAACCCAACTTGAATCAGGTGGTCCTCAGAATGAGCTATCCAATGAATATAATTTTAATATTTTTGGTTTTATTATGTATTTTTTTTTTAGTTTTATTAAACATAGGTTTTCATCGAAAATGAAGGTCTATGTTTTGCACATGTGGAAAAATAGCAGATTATCAAAAAAATAAATTGAAAAAATATGAGTGCACTAGATATTGAAGTCCTTGATCTAACAAAAAATTGAATTTTTATATATACAAAAAAAGTTATGCATTATACGATCATGCTATGTCTAAATTGTAATTGGTTTGACTTCAAAACTTGATTAAAGAAAAAATATTCAATAAAAAAATGTCTAACCAAGTGGAAGCCCTAGATATCAGAGTTAAAAATCTAAATTCAAAAGAATTAGAATTTTATCCTTCATGGAAAAAAATAATGCGTTATATGGTGTGCGTCACTTTTTAAAAATGTTGTTTTTTGAAAAAAACTAGTTTTTGTGGGAGATAGAAAAAGAAGTGCAATCTGATTCCAAAAATTTTGAAAAAACTATTTTTAGAATCTATAGACAAAATGTGACGAGACTCTAGTTTTCATCATCTCCAAATTCTTCATGGTTTAGCAGCTATAGGTGTTCGAATGTGAAGATTTAGTTTAAAAAAATAATTTCAGTGTCTAGTTTGGCCAAAAATTGTAAACCACTATTGTGGGATCACCCCATGACATGTGCAAGGTTTAAAATTGATTGAATATATAATTTATTATATAATTATATTAATTTGATATATAGAATAAATATATTAATATGATACTATTAATATAAATTAATTAAAGAATATTAATATATAATATAATTTATGTAAAGGCTATTAATAAATATTATATAAGAAATCTCTCATTTATGGGTTTGGTTGGGCTAATCCATCAAGTAAAATCAAGGTTCAGATACAAGGTAGGTTCCACCTAATGGAGAATGGTTAAAGATCAATTTTGATGGAGCATCCCATGATAATCTAGGATATTGGGGCACTAAGTGTGTCATACATGATCAAGAAGGGAAAATTCTAGTTCTGAAAGCCAAGAAGTTGGTGGAAGGACAAATAATGAAACAAAGCTTCAAGTTGCATGGATCAAGATCAAGTTGTGTAGATAAATGAATTATAAAAATATTAATTCATATTGAATGTGATTATATGCTAGTAATTAATGTTATCCAATGTCAAAGGTGTAAGAATAGGTCCAAATAATAAAATAACAACAAACAAGGTAAAAATAGAGCATAAAATAGTTGTGAAATGGCTGAAGAAATTATATCGATCCAACTTTATTGTATACAATCCAACAACTTACCTCAACAGTAGTATTTTTCACAATGGATAGTCTCATATTTATACTTGGAGCCTTGAAGATCTAGAAAATTCTAATATTCTAGAGATCTCTAAAAATGGAATGTTCTTTCCCTTGAATAACTTCTAGTTGCTTCTAGTTTCTAGAAGATTATAGCTCTTCTAGAAGATTCTAGTTCTTCTAGAAACATCTTGTCACTTTCTAGATAATCTTAATCCTTAACAAAAAGACCCAAATTGGAGATTGATGAATTTTTAACGGTCATCTAAAAGTTTTTAGAGCAGTTTGAAGGCATCTAAATATCCCATGTGTATAGAGAAGGAAATCAAACAACCAAATCGATGGAAAATTGGGCCATTGAAAAGAAGGGAAAAGCTTTAAGTGCAAAGGAGTGTGAATGGGTACTATGATGGCAAGAAATTAGGAAAGAAATGGTGTCCAATCTTTATCAAGCAATATGTCAAAGGGAGTGACATCATTAGACATTATGGAGGTGGCAATTGGATTTCTAAAGGATATTTTGGGATCTATAGGTGAAAGTGGGGGATTTGTCAGTGATGTAGTGGAGGCGACGAAGATAAATTTTGTTTATTTATTTATGCTTCTTGTTCATGGATGATGGGTCCTAGTTTTAGTAAGGGGAATTGATAGAAACTTTAAATCTAGTTTAGAAATACCATTCATTAGTGGTTTAAGAAAGAACGTTGTCTAAAAGCATGGTATTTTTGGTTTGTCCCCTTAGCCACACACACACACACACACACACACACACACACACGTAATATTGTAGTGTAGGAAATTGTATACCTTTACAATTTCACACTTTGTTTGGGTCCCTTAATTTATTGTGCTTGATTAAGTTTCTAATTTTCCAAATTATGTATTCCAAAGCCTTATTTTTATTTTTTTCTGAAAGGGAAACCAACATTCAATAAATACAATTAATATTTTAATCATATTGGAGAATGAGTTTCCTATATTTTTAGGCCAAGAGCCATTCACCCATGGGTGAATGGGTCCTCCTTAGGTCCTAGGACCCATTTTTAAATATGTTTTTGGAGGTATTTTAATGATTCAAATTCAAATTGCAATTGTTTTCTTTCATAGTCTATTTTTTGGGAAATTAGATAAACACCTATGAATACATAGCTATTTTATCATTTGAAATATAAGACTTTATGAGAGCAATCCTATGATCAAATATTATTGTCAAGAGAATTAAAGATGATTCAAGAGAAGATTTACCAGTCATTTGTTGCAACAAGCAAGATCCTAATCATCATGTCAAAGTTCATGTGAGTTCTTGTCATGTTATGAAGGATACTATGTATTGTTGATCCTAAAGCATCCAAGCATTTCAAGTGTCAAACCAATCAATAAAAGCAAGATCAATCCTCAGGGTGATGTGTTTGAATTATATCCTTTAAGGGCAGCCATTAAGGTTTGGTGAGTTGTAAGCAAGTATTGTTTCATTCATCATTTCCTCCTCCATTATCATTATTTGTTTATTAGGTTTTAATTACCAAACTTGGGGATTGACCAAGGAAAACCGACAAACAATCAAAATAAATTCTTCCTCTTTATGTATGTGTAGATTAGAGGTTGAAGAAGGATTTAGGATCTTGAAGAAAGAATTTGCAACTTTGCATAAGTTGCCACCATTGTTGTCAAATCATGGAAACTCAAGTGCATAATTTATTTTTGGCTTTCCAATAGTGAAACTTGTATAAAACAACATCTTATATCTCACTTTAGAGGACTACAAAAAGTATTTTTGGAATCCATAACTAGGACGCATTCGCCCTTGGGTGAACCTATCCTTCAATAGTGCTCAAAATAAATTTTTATGCCAGGTACATGTTTCTAGACCCTTCTTGGACCTACCTACAAATTGTCACTTTAATATCTATATCTTTGGGATCTTGCATTTTCATCTATGTCTTATTTTTCATTTAGATTAAACATTGAAAATCATTTAATTAGGTTTTAGATCAACCCTATTATCTTCAGGGCTCAGATTCAAGTCTGATTGACTCACCATTGAGGTTGAAAGTCAATAATTACACCTTGTGATCTCTTTCCTAATAGAAATTCCATAGGAGAAAGAGAGTATCCTCAAAAATCCCTTTAGATCACATTGTGGATGTAGTGCCCCTCCATGATTGCTTTCAATTATACTCTGTGATCAGGGACAGTTTGGTATTTGGATTATTAAATGATAAATGTTAGTTTGATTATTTGTTGTATTGAAATGAAATTTTGAGCATGATTTGATAAATAAATTTGTAAATAATTATAATGTGATTTATTAAAATAAATAAATTTTCTAGTGGGAAGTTATAAGTAGCAAATAGTAAAATTAATGGTAGGAGCTTTTCGTCAGGGATTCTTTAATTACAATTTTCTAAGTTTAGGATAGGAAGTTGGGAAGCCATTATGGAAAAAAAAAAAAATGGAAGATCGGAATAAGGGGAAGAAAATAGTTTCATTTTCATGCGTTCTTGTTTCAGTTTTCAAGGGAGTGATTAGAGACATTTGGGATTTTTTGGATTCTCTCCCATCACTATCGAATGATGGAAAATACACAGCTTTTGTTGCACTTATGTGGAGGGCTCATACACTTATATTGATGGAGGTTGGACCTATGTGTGTTCTACATCAAGGTAAGTGAGCATTAACTCGCATCCATACTATTTAAAGTTGAAATGTGCTTACAGGTTGCCTGTGTTTTTGTATTGTGGTTCTTGTTTTAACTTTTGATTCACTATCTGATCGGTAATTTCAGTGTTTTATTTTGAACAAATATTTACCACGTTTGTTTCATCTTATTTACTTTTTTTGTTAGCCATTATTGAACCTTGAATGACATCTGGTTTGTTTCTCTTTCATCGACCTTAACATGGTGATAACCATAGAAAACCTTTAGGTTACAATTATCAGCAGTATCCTTACTTCTAAGTAAATCCCGCTATATGATATTTGATGCAATACATTATACAAATCTGATTTACTTTCCTTACGAATGGTATTCAATCAATAAGTTTTATGTTGGAATTCAATTAGTAAACTCCAAGCTTTAATGAAAGATTTATTGAATTGCCATCCTCAAAATACTTGCTTTCCTTTCACTAAAATGGCATCTAGTTTGTCAAACCGGATAAAGACCAGTCTGCAAGAGGAAATTTTGAGTTCATGTTTTATTACCTAGTAACATTCTATTTCACCAATCTTAGGTCTACCTCGTGTGGTCGCTCTTTAACCATGAGCTTCACTTGGGTCTTGTATTTTCAGGATTCGATTAGTATGATACTCGCTTTTGTGACATTTATTTTGGGACCTTCTTTTTGATAGGATCTATGCATCTTTTAGGCGCTCACATTTGCATGTATAACAATCAAGAACGTTGTTGAAAAAGAATGTAGTTGGTACCTATTATGAACATTTTTACATAAGCGATTTCATATTTCTTGCATCAAATTTGATTTGTGTATATATTTTCGTATTAATTTGTATTTGAAAACTATTAGATGTTGGATGCTTAGACAAGTAGTGCAATGGACACAATGGCTGTTTCAGATCCAATACAAACCAAAGCCTATTTGTTCCATTGAGTGGCCCCAATAATCCACCAACTGTAGCCTACACACGTCATTGGAGAAACATTGGGTTACGTCTTGCCTCCCCTATTAAGGAGTGGATGAGCTTATAGGCGTCCGTCAATTGGAAAGGACCTCAGGGTGTATGCTCGTTTCATAAGTGGCAGCGAGATGTAGGCATAGATAGGAGAACACGGTGGTCAGTTAGGATCATATATTGATCAAGACCTATTTACCCTAGTGATTTGTTTCCAAAGATTGGTGGGTGACTTTGATGGACAAATGCAACCATCTGGAGAGAAACATTGCAAATCAATTACGCCACTAATTTGGTTGACAAAATTTCAATCTGAAATGTCGTTGTCCAATACTTGTTATCTAGAATATTGAGAAAACCCAAATAGGGATTCTTCTGTCTCCCTATGCCTCAGGCTTTATAACTCTGCTTATGTTATCTTGAATGGGTAAAACTGTCCTTACCTCCCTTAGAGAATCGATGGAAATATAATACGATATCAAGTTGATTATTTTACTGAATACAATATTTGAATTTTGTTTTAATTCAGAACTAATGCGATAAATACTATCCCCAGTAGAAATTGTGGAACTGAGTTACAAACCCCTTCAAAGTGTGAACAATTAACACAACTCGGAATAATTATTACTCCTCCTTATTCATTATAAATTCAGCAAACAATCAATCTAGTTTCACTAGAAATTTACTTGAAACAAACAGATGATATCGTTATATATAATTCATTGTGCTCTTGTATTTAAATCCTTTTAACACTTCATGTGGATGTTATGTTCTACAAAACCAAACCAGCCTCACAAACATATATTTTCACTTGTCCAAATCTACAAAATGCTATTTGTTCCAGTTGAAATCAGTAGTCACTATTTTTCCAGGTGAATTCAGTTTCCATTAATCACGAAGCTTTGGGATCATAAATTTGTAAATATTAAACAAGCAGAGAAATAGAACAAAACAGAAAAATAATGAACAAAACAAGAGACACGAATTTATAGTGGTTCGGCAATTGCCTACGTCCACTCTTAAGCAAGGAATCACTTTATTATCAATCATCAATTCAACTTACAATACATGATCAGCCACATATTTATACAAGGCTGGGAGAATATGAACGGTCATGTGACCGTTGGGCTTCACATCCCAACAATCTCCCCCGTGAAGTCCAACTGGCACAACCATGCACTGACATGCCATCCCCTGCATTTCCCATTGTCTTCACATCGCAACCAGGTTAAAAGTTTTCAACTTCGCCAAATATTGTTCACGGACACTCCGGATTAGTCGTCTCCAAATCCAATCAGAAGAAAAGACATCACCTCCTACAACTTTTCCAAGTACAAACTCACCTATAAATTCATAATCAGGAAATCCATCTTCAATATCTACTGCTCCCTTTTTTCCCTTACTACATAGAGCCAAAGTCTCCATCTTTGCTGCTAACATGCTCTCCTCAAACTGTGTATATGCATCAAAGATAATACTAAAATCCCCCAGAGTTATCATTGCCATCATCTGTGAATTATCAAACTCGAAAGGACCCACAGGATCGCCATCACCTTGATATTGAACTCCACAAGCCTCAAAGAACATCATTACTAAATCTGTTAAGGCAGCTTTTGCTGCTGCTTGAAGCCTTGCTTTCTCTTCCCATTGTCTTCTCTCAAGTTCCTCCCTCTCACACTTTATACTAGGATTCTTCATGAGAGCCTCCAAGGCCAACATGGCAGACCCAAACACAATGGGCACATCATTACCCGAGAATTTATAGGAAGTCAATAGCTTCCTCTCCTCCAATTCAAACAGCTGCTCCTCATCATAAATCTATGTGGCTCCAGTAATCATATTCTTCAAGTAATCAGCAAGGCCTAGGTAATCCACATTTAAAGCAGCTTGAATGGCTAACGAAATTATGAGCGCTTTTGCCGACATGTTGGGCAGAACATGAAGCTCCCCTGTATGAAGAAAAACGAAAAGAACAGCAAAATGGGCCGAATTTGGATCAATAAATTCTCTCAACTCAATTCCCTTCGCAGAAAAAACAATCTGAGGTAGAGATATCTCGGCAGGCTTAGTTAAGCCCATTGTATAGCTAGCCTGGGGTTGTAACACTCCCCTATTTCCCATCTTACTGAAGCTGCGACTGATCTTTTCTCCATCCTCTTTGCCAGCAAATACCTTCTCTCTACTTTGGTAGAAAACCCCACCACCAAAGTAACCATTGCGACCTTGATTAAATCGCTAACCATTGTAATTACCATGGCCACGATTGCTGTAACCGCCATCCTGGCTACGACCACCCCGTCCAATAGCTGGCAGATCAATCATAGGCTTCTGCGGCCATATTCCCGTGTCTAGAACACTGACCACAACATCCTGCCCAAAATTCTTCCCTTTCGGCCATAATGCCGTAACAACATCAATTTTGCGTGCATCATTAGCCCCTTTAGAGGGACTCACAAGGTATTCCTTGACCTCCCCTGTTTCAGACCTCCCGTCCACTTGGGATTTCAATTGTCCATGACTTTTAGCATCCTCATCGCTCTCTGCACTACCATCGTCCTCCTCGGCACCAATCTTGCGACAAATAGCTTCAGCTTTATTGTCTTGGATGGCTTCCTCCACCCGAACCTTCAGTTCCTGAAGAGCTTGCTTCTCAGAGTTTTCTTTCTCCAAGGCATCGTTACCACCAGGCATAAGAAAATGATCATTCTTAGGAGCCTCCTTTGCTAGCCCGCCAACAAACATCTCCTCGATAGATTCTCTTTCCTCGGCCGGCTTTGGCTCTTCAGTTTCCACAGTAGTAGCGGACACCTCGGGAATAGGGGGGAACTCTGCCTCGGATGAAATTTTGGTTTCCTCCCAAACAGATGCCTCCTCTACAACAGTTGTTACGGTGGTCATGATCTTCATCACTTCTTCGTCTTCCACGACAGATGACTTTGGAAGCCCCACAGAGTCTATTTCTTCAAGAAAACAAATACTATTTATTATTTTCTCGTATAACTCTTGTTCTAAAAACTGATCTTCCATGTTAAGCAACGCAGAAAAATTAGAAGAATCTGACAAAGTAGAATTGTGAACACAATCTGTTCCAACTTTGGAGACGACGGTGGAGGAGAGGCGGGAAACGTCCAAAACAGAGCCTCCCACCGATTCCATCTCCCTTCCGGAGCCTATTTTGGGAAGGTCGTGGTAGTAATGCCCCACCACTAGAGCCCTCTTCTCTTTTTCCTTCTCCATTCCTACAACACCGCTTTCCTCCAGAATTTCTTCACTTGCAGCCAAATTTTGATCGTATTCCAAAAGGTTAAGAAATTTACCAATGACATTGTCGGCAAGCAGGTCGTCTTCTACACCAACAGGCTTGACCAGCTCAAGCGTTGCAACGCCATTTCCAGCTTCCGATGCCAAATCCGCAACGGGCTTGGGCATGGGATTTTCTTTTGGAGCCCATGATACTTCCCCATCACATGGGGATTCACTCTCCTCCAAAACAATCCGCAGAGCACTTTCAGACCTTCCCTCATCTGGTTCCTCTGCCCCTTGTTCGTCTCTTGCTCTCTTTCTCCTTTTGGATCGCTGCCTTCTTCTACGTTTATTGCTCTTCTTCAAATTGGCATACTCCTCCTCATAATAAAAAATATCAACAATTTCGGCAAACGACACTTTCTTCTTCTGTGTCACCCAATGATCTACCTGAGGCACCCTATCCTCAAACCAGTACTCAGGAGCCCCAACAACTCCTCTACTGCGATCACTACTAGATTCCAACATGCCTATGAAATCTTCCATAACAAATTCAGTCTCTCCTTTAACCGGCGATTGCTTCAAACCCTCTTCTTTAGCCGAATCCAAACTTCCAAGAAATTCTTTAATGATAGAATCAGCCTCATCATCATCAAATACAAAATTAGTTATACCCATTAAAATATATGGGAAGTACCGAGAGGCTTCTTCGAATTCCATCTCTGCTCCTTGGTTCAAAACCAACAACTCAAGATTTCTCCATAGCTCTGATACCAATTGTAAATATTAAACAAGCAGAGAAATAGAACAAAACAGAAAAATAATGAACAAAACAAGAGACACGAATTTATAGTGGTTCGGCAATTGCCTATGTCCACTCTCAAGTAGGGAATCACTTTATTATCAATCATCAATTCAACTTACAATACATGATCAGCCACATATTTATACAAGGCTGGGAGAATATGAATGGTCATGTGACCGTTGGGCTTCACATCCCAACAAAATTATGTAAATATTCTTGCTGCTAGTATGCATTGTCTTGTAGTCAATAATGTTAGTCATTCGATTTTCTATATAGTCGATTTATATAAGTATTCTTCATATTCGGTTCAAATAAATGTATATATATATATATATATATATGTTTATTTATTTACAGTTGAAAATTTACTCTCTATTTCAAAATAGAATTTTGCTTTGATAATATGAAGGTATATATATATTTATATATACAAATATCTTTATATGTTTAAAATCCATATTTGATAATCAGGGTTATTAATATATATTAAATGTTAGGGAAGTATATTTCTGCTTTTTGTAGAATGGGAGATTAATTCAAATAATGAAGGAAATGATAAGAAGCATGGTTCTTTTATGAACATTTATTTAGATAATTTGGATTTGTTTAAAGAAATCATATGGGTTAGAGAATTGATGTAATTACAATAGGATTTTTATAACCTCATTGCCAAATAATTTAGTTCTCATTGAGTTATAGATATTGAATAAAATTTGTTCTATAGCCTTGATAGCCCATCATTTGAATATTATGTTTTATTTGAAAATTCGAAGAGAATAAGGACATAGGCATTGAATTTGATTATGTCTCTCTTAAATTCATGTTATTTGAGATCAATTAGGCACTGGTAGAGTGGCATTGGAAATCAACCTTGAAATGGAAGATGGGTTAGCTTGTTAGCAAAATCCTTAAATTATGAAAGAAGGTGTAGACTATAATGAATCTTCAATGGAAAACTAAGATTGATAGCCTCTAGTCAATATCTTATCCTCGTTAGTTATGTTACTTTGGTAAAATTTACTTCATCAGTATGCATATTCCATGCAAGTAAAGTAATTATTGGTTTTGAATCCTCCCCTATTTAATATTGCATATTTCACTTCCATGCTTATATTAGTTTAATTTATAATGAAACCATTGTTTTATCCTTGATATGCGCCTGTAAGAAGATTATTGTAGAATTTGTGTGCATCAATGTTGAAGATGAAATTGTACGTTGCATTGCATGAATTTGCGAATGTCTGCATGGTTGAGTTAAAAGATGGTGTCTTGGCTTTGGATTAAGTGTTGAAGTGATTGTTATCAGTGAAGTCATTGTTGTAAGTGATGCGTATGTTTATGCAATGTTTTATGAGTTTCAATTGTCTTCATGGCCATATTTAACTAATTGTTTGTGTCTTGTTTATATGGCTAAAATGTTTGAATCATTGCTCGTATTGTATAAATGGTGATTGGTTAAATTAAGGTGATTTGGGTGTGATTTGTAATTGATACTGAAGTGGGAGTCAATTTTGTAAATTGGTTAAGGTTGTCTTCCAGAGGCTAAGGGGAGTTTTTGTTTGATGGATTCTTTGATTATCCTTGAGATGATTGTTGTGTGTTAAATGAGTATATGATAGTTATTGCCTTGCACAGTGCATTCACTTTTGTGATTTGTACTTTTGGAACTTGTGAGCAAGAAGGGATTATACCTCGCCATGTGATTTTGTTATGAGTTATGAGTTTGTGTAAGTGGCCTTGCTTTTCAATTTTATTATATTTCCTTGTTATTAGTAGGGGAGTGGCTTCCAATGGGGGCCGATGCACAAAGAGGCACCTAGATAGCCCATGTGGAAGTTTTGTAAATAAGTGATAATCTAAAATAAACTAGGGGGGATTGGGTAGCAAAAAACTAATTAAGATAAGTGATGCCTCACTCATGGCTCATGCACTCGTATAAGCTTGAGATGAGTTGAGAAGGCCTGGAATGGCAAGATCGGTTGTCGTCGTCTCCATAAGAGGTATGTTGATTCTGCATAGGGTTGCATGAGGGGTTAGAGATCGATAGAGGCTACTAGGATAACCTGGGATGGGGGTCGGGGCCTAGGAAGATCTACCTGACTAACCCATGACAACTATGTGATGACACTCCTCCTACGACAACCTTGTATTCCCTTTGTCTCTTGTTTCACCTTGGATGTTTATGTGCCTCTGGAAGTGATGTCACTGTTGTTTGATGTGGTAATTACTTGATCATTGTTGTCTTATCAGCCTTGTGTAGTATGTTGTCTTTGTTTGTCAGTGATGGTGGGACCCCTTTGCTATCTCCTAGCATGGGGGGTGGACCTTTGGGTTCCACACGGTTGGGTGGAAAGTGCTTTCTTCTACATTGGGTTTACTTCCCTTATACGTGTTCTGGTGACTTCTCTTGTTTCAAAGACTTCAGCATTGTACCATCACTTGGGATTTGTTACCCTTGCATTTGTATTGTATCGCAATTGATGTATCTTGTACCTTGCTTGATGTACACTCCTCATTTGTAACAAGGAGATATTATTGTTCAGAATGTAAATGTTAAGATGTATATTGATGTAAACTCTATTATGTGATGGGTTATGTATTCAATGTTATTGTATATTTAAGTAGAATGGATGAAATTAGCTCCTTTTGAGTTCATATTATGGTTGTATCTCATGGATTACTTGATTATTTGTGGTGTGTAGATGTGATTTTTATTCGATGTTAGAATTGGTTATTATAATGTTTTATGGATTTTGGTAACTTAGATAATGGGAACTACATAGTGTAGTCGTGAACATTAGAGGACATAGGATAGTATGTAAGTTTATGATCATATACAATCGTGTAACATTACACTTGAAAAAAAAAATTGTTTCGTTTTCAGTTGTTAGTGTGTTATTCTCTAGTGTTCGCGGCGAGGGCGTTACACATGGTATCAGAGCCTAGGTTCATACACTGGGCACTCTGGATACATCATGAGCCCATTATGTTGTCCTTGTTGCATATGCTCTTGAGCGTATATTTTCTCCCTCCTATTGTATTCATTTTGTAACCCTAAATTTAACCTTAAGTAGTGTTGGACCAGTGGTGCAGAAATTGGTGGAAAGGATAGGACCCTTGGTGTAGTGCGTAATACACGGATAATCTTTCTATCGAGGATGCATTATGGACCCTTGTGCAACCTTGTGATGTGACTTCCGATGTTGTGAATTTGTGTGTGTATGTGAAGAATGTACGATAAATCTGGGATTTGGTGCCTTTGAAGTGGCAAATTGTGTCTTCGTGCTTCTAAAAAGGTGTAAAATCTTGGTCTTTTACTACATATGTTATGAGATTTTGTGTTGAATAATGAACAAAGTGGAACATCTTGTCTGAAAATGATGAGTAATTCATGAAAAATGTGTGTGTTGTGTGTATAAATATGTTGTGTTTTATGAAAGTTTAGCATTCTGATGTATCGATTGCTTATCAATGTATCGAAAGAGGACATATAAGTGTATGCATGGCTGGGAATGATCTTATGAGTGTATACTTTTTTGAAAGGAATTGACATGGGCTGAGAGGTACTCAAGACTTGATATCTTGGGGAGTGACTTCTAAGGTTTAGATATCTTGAGAAGTCACTTCTAAGATATCATATCTTGAGGAGCTTCTTAGTGCATCAAGGATACATGAGTGTGGATTGAGTTGCTGGATCATAGCCTTGTAGAAGAAGAAAGGTATTCTTAAAACTTACTATTGGATGTGGATTGTCACATTGTCAAATATTGTACTGTTTACTTGATGAATAAACAAACTTGTTTGTTGATACTTGGATGTTATGACACTTTGATGTTCAGTTATGATGAAACATTTATATCTGATGTTTATGATTAGTGGATTAGTTTAATTATTCTATGAGTTATCATGGATATGAGTATTATGTGATTGTTAGATGTACATTCTATTATGATTTGATATCAGCTATTCTATGTCGATGTATTGGTGAAGGGGAACAGTGTTGCATCACTCGCTTGCAAGCACCTTGCGACTTTGCGATTTCCCCTTCATGGTGTGATTGACTGTTTACCTATGCACATGTTCAACCATGTGATTTACTACAGGCTGCAGGTACCAGACATCGACTCGACTTGAATTGCCAGGTTTGAGCGTGCCTAAATCCCAATTTGGAGGTTGTTGATTCGAAGGTAGCATTGGGTCCCCCACATTGATCCGTCATCCTCGTTGAGGATGAATATCTGTGTGTGTCACACCCCATCTATAAGGTCAGTTCATGTAGGTTCATCTTCATTGTTGTAGTTTTGCTTTCATTTTGCTTTTGTTTGATATTAGGTTTGCTTGATTATATGATGTTGCTTGAATTTACGTATGTTTTATTTTAACCTTGCGACTTCCAGGAGTAAGTCAGATCCTATTGGGGGAGGATGTAGTGCCCCTCCATGATTTCTTTCGATCATACTCTGTGATTGGGGGCAATTTGGTATTTGGCTTATTAAATGGTAAATTTTAGTTTGATTATTCGTTGTATTGAAATAAAATTTTGAGCATGATTTGATAAATAAATTTATAAATAATTATAATGTGATTTATTAAAATAAATAAATTTGCTAGTGGGTGGTTATAAGTAGAAAATAGTAAAATTAATGGTAGGAGCTTTTTGTCAGAGATTCTTTAATTACAATTTTCTAAGTTTAGGACGGGCAATTGGGAAGCCGTTATGGAAAAAATAAAAAATGAAAGATCGAAATGTGGGGGGGGTTGACAATTTCATTTTCATGCGTTCTTGTTTCAGATTTCAAGGGAGTGATTAGAGACATTTGGGATTTTTTTGGATTCTCTCCCATCACTCTCGAATGATGGAAACCACACAACTTTTGTTGCACTTATGTAGAGAGATCATACACTTATATTGATGAAGGTCGGACCTGTGCGTGTTCTATGTCAAGGTAAGTGAGCATTAACTTGCATCCATAATATTTATAGTTGAAACATGCTTATTGGTTGCTTGTGTGTTTGTATCATGGTTCTTGTTTTAACTTTTGATTCACTATTCAATCAAGAATCTCAGTGTTTTATTTTGAACAAATATTTACCACATTTGTTTCATCTTATTTACTTTTTTTGTTAGTCATTATTGAACCTTGAATGGCATCTGGTTTGTTTCTCTTTCATCGACCATAACATAGTGATAACCATAGAAAATCCTTTAGGTTACAATTATCAGCAGTATCCTTACTTCTAAGTAAATCACACTATATGATATTTGATGCATGCATTATACAAATCTGATTTTCTTTCCTTACGAATGGTATTTGATCAATAAGTTTTATGTTGGCATTCAATTGGTAAACTCCAAGATTTAATGAAAGTTTTATCGAATTGCTATCCTCAAACTACTCACTTTCCTTTCACTAAAATGGCATCTATTTTGTCAAACCGATAAAGACCAGTCTGCAAGAGGAAATTTTGAGTTCATGTTTTATTACCTAGAAAAATTCTATTTCACCCATCTTAGGTCTGCCTCGCGTGACCTCGCTCTTTAACCATGAGCTTCACTTGGGTCTTGTATTTTCAGGATTCTATTGGTATGATACTTGCTATAGTTTTTGTGACATTTATTTTGGGACCTTCTTTTTGATAGGCAATATCCATCTTTTAGGAACTCACATTTGCATGTATAACAATCAAAATTTTGCTAAAAAAGAATGTAGTTGGTACCTATTATGAGCATTTTTACATAAGAGATTTCATATTTCCTGCATCAAATTCTATTTGTGTATATATTTCCGTATTACTTTCTATTAGAAAACTATGAGATGTTGGATGCTTAGACAAGTATTGCAATGGAAACAATGGCTAGTTCTGATCCGATATAGACCAAATCCTATTTGTTCCACTGAGTGGCCCCAACAATCCACTGACTATAGCCTACACATGTCATTGGAGAAACATTGGGTTAGGTCTTGCCTCCCCTATTAAGGAGCGAATGAGCTTATAGGTGTTTGTCAACTAGAAAGGACCTCAGGGTGTATGCTCATTTCATAAGTGGCAGTGAGCTGTAGCCATAGATTGGAGAACACGATGGTTAGTTAGGATCAGATATTGATTGAGACCTATTTACCCCAATGATCTATTTCCAAAGATTGGTGGGTGACTTTGATGGAAAAATTTAGCTATCTAGAGAGAAACATTGAAAATCAATTATGCCACTGATTTGTTCACTAATACATTTGATTGCAAAATCTGACGAAACTGTCCAACGAAATATGTAAAATTAGATGTTCATCGGGTGCTTGTAAAATTTCATGTGTAATTTCCAATTTTTTGAAAGTTTATCCCCGACGTTCGTCAAATTTTTGACAAACATGAAAAATTAAAAAAAATCAAATTGTGGCCGACATAAAGAAAAGTGAGTTCGTGCCTGATTTATTGCGACATTGTTTTGCTTTATTTGAGACAGTTTGTGGAGAACTAAGGACAATTTTCTTGGGAAAAATTAGAAAAATTCAAGAAGATATCGCCAGTTGAGGGTGTCATTGTCTTTTGCAAAATCCAGTTGTGAAGTTAGATTTGTAGTTCCGTGTTTGAAAATCATATTTTAAAAGCAACATCTCATCGATTTCATTTTTAGAGGTTAAGGGTTTTGAGAATTTCTATGTCCAGATTTTGTTGTGTGGAATCACCATAAGATCACAACCAAGGAACAGATTTATGTGACTATAATTATGTGATCCATGACTCTATTGGTCATGTGGCACAATTGTGCTATAACAAATACAGGATGCATTCATGTGTGACCCAAGTTTAATGTGGCTATGTTGTGATAGAAATTGAGACACTCATATAATGTAGTTAATTCAAGTTGTATAATTTAGGTGTCAATCATCATTGGGTGCATTCAAGTTGTCTCAAGTTTAATAGGTTAGGATGTAATTATAGCATGATCGAAGAGTGATTACCTCTTGCCGCAATAAAGAGCCTATTTAACTCCTCGGGTTGATATGAGTGGTTGTGTTATATCAATTATGTAATGGGCTATTCTAGAGAGTGATCAAGATTTCTAAACCTTATGAATGTTACGGACATATATTTGTATAATCTCAAATTCTTTTAGAGGTTTTGAAGTATCAATGTATCCTATATAGGGTTTAGAATGATTTCTTTTAATTAAAAAAATAAATAAATGATGTATTTCCCTGTAATTAGATAATGTGGAGATCTCCTAAATCTGCCCTAGCACATTATCCTCTTTGGCACTGTATTCATTACTCCACTACTAGGGTTTTGCATGTGACATCTTTAATATCTTCATGACCATAGCTTTTAAATAGATCTCATTCTTTGCTTTAATCCATTTTCATGGTAACCCTTGAGTTCCATAATCCACCTTCAATCTCTTCTAAGAATGTTGTCTTAAGCTAGACTGCATAGTATGCATATAAAGCAAGTCTTTCATACCTGCCATTGTTCCAAACCACCACTCACTGCCTTGCTTAAAATGTTGCCTCCATAAGCACAATAGCATGTTTTAAAATCATGGTTGCCAGTGATTGACCATTAAGGTCACCACTTTCATCAAATGAAGATACAATGAGATTTTTGTCTTCAAACTCAAGGCATTATGGAAGATAACATTGTGAATTCTTTGTTGTGTATGATTCAATTTTCTTACACATTTACTGCTTTGCTAACTTCCTTTAAGACTCGGTATTACACCCGTAACTTCAAACAACTCACCTTACTCAGATCACTTGAAGATTCCTTTCATGAGCATCCTTCTATAAAATCAAACTATGCCCTATAGGATCATTTACTTATTGCTGTGGACTCATTGCTTCATGGCATTATAGTTCTTAAGATCCTTCAACCTTATTGACACTTAATTTCAATCCACAAGGTATTATTCACTATTCTCCCATCTTTGATGAGTCTCAAAAACACTCGCCAAACATGCAATCCACTACCTCCATTATACATTAATGGCTAAGAAGAAACATTGAACCTATGATTACCACTCTGCATTTCCATTTGGAAAGTCATTCCCTGATTGCATTTTACTTGTCTAACACTACCAAAAGCATTTGAAAAATGCTTAAGGTCAGCAAGGGGGTAAGGAAACTCACTGTTAAAATCTCCACTTTACTATGCAAGGTTTGAGCTTTATTATCTTGTCACTGCTCAACCTCTTTTTGACTGTCACATCTCAAGTGACTGTCATTCTTCTTACCATAGATTGCATTTATAAATGTCACTAAGCCACATAGTGTGCTTGTTATTGGCTACAATCTTTAGATTACAAGATTTTGTTATTACCTACAATGTCTCAATCTTTCTAGTATTGTAACCTCACTAATCCGCTATAGTTATTGTTTATGTTTCTACGGAGGCCTAGGGTTTGTACCCTTATCATGCTCTTACCAATGCTTCTGTTATTTTTTATTAGGGCTCTCTCAATGTTGAGGGCCCTAGGGATAAGCTCGTCATAAGAAGTGACACATTGCATCTTTAACTAAAAGGATAAATCCGTATTGACATTAGCAATGATGATTCTGACTTCTTGTTCCTTAGGAATGGGTCACTTGCTCTTACTACCTCGCTACCTCCATTGTTGTAGGATTTTTGTGATCAATTTCAATATTCTAATTTTAGGAGTCTTAACGGTTGGAAATCATAGTAAAATCAGAATTTAATAAGTTTTGGAATTAGCATTTTAAAGTGTTTTTTGGGGTCATTAACTTAAGACTATCTTCTCTTTTGCAGGGGTGGTTGCATGCCAAAAATTTTTGGTGTAAAATATCAGAATTATTAGATTATGTTACCTGTCTATGAATAAAAATTATTGGAGTGTGAGTTTGATATTTTTTGAAGATCTAAATAGTCAAGCTTGGTAAAGAAAAAATCATGTCAGATAATATTAGTCTAAAACAAAATGAAGAGACACTTGATAGATTAGCTGTGGGCTAGAATTGAAAGAAAGGGTGATGGAATGTTATTGTCCTTGCAATAATTGCAAGGGCTTAAAGATCTTATGACAATCCTTTAATCACAACAACCGAGAAACATCAGAGGGGCAACATGGTCATTAATGGGGGCAGATTATCATCCATAGGTAATTTTGTTCATTATATGTGCTTATATTGATTGAATTTGAATGTTTATATTATTTTAACATTTATATATATATATAATCACTTCTGATCATGATCATGGTTTATTTGTGTCTACTATTATTATAAAGGTAATTTCAGCGATGATATGGATTATCGCCCTAAGAATGTGGTTTGCGCGCATCTAACACGGAGCCGCGTGAATATCGGCGATGAAGTTAATGATCCTATGGAAGAAGATGATCATACACCGTAAAACACGCTTGAAGATGATGGCACGAATACACTGATCCATGACACATTTAGTGGGCAGAGTTGATCATGATGATCAAGATGACTTTGATAATGTTCATAATTCTACCTGCACTTGAGAAGGCATACAAGCCCCTTTATGAAGGCTCTGAAACAACTCTTCTCTCTACTGTATTGTTGGTGTTGAACTTGAAGGTTATTAATGGTTTATCAAACATAGCAATCTCACAGATGTTAAGGTATGTCATATATGTCATCTTTTTTCATCTATTTTAATTGTTGTTAGTTCATCACTAGTAAATAAAGGATAAAATATGTACCATTAATATTCTTTATATGAACAAATTATTTTTTGTTGTAGATTGATTGGTGAATTTTTGCTACCACCATCAAATATTTTACCACTCATACCGAGATTTATGTGCCATTATGAAAGATATCAGAATGGACTATCAAGCAATAGATGCATGTCTCAATGATCATATTATATATCATAAACAAATGTGAATTTGCAAATGTAATGCCCGTATCGTCATATAAGCAGATATCAAAACAGATTAACTAACAAAAAAGGTGTCTCGCAAGGTTCTTCATTATATTCCCATTATTCCACGTATGCAATGATTATTTAGGTGCAAAAGCTTAGAGCAATTTATGGATTACCATGCACATAATAGAAGTGGAGATGACATTCTTCGAATGCTTATGGATGGTTTTTTTGTATTTAGGGACATGGGAGGAAAAAATGGCCACACTTTAAAGAAGAACCTCTAACTTCAAGCTTATTGGGAGCAGCACGGCGTCAATCCATTTGGAGAGCTAAGATCTATTTACCAACAAGGGCCTATTTTTGTTATCAACAATAACATTCCTCCATGGATGTCAATAAAGAGGAGCACATAATGTTGTCAATGATTGTTCTAGGTATTTGTTTACATCAATTTTCTTTAACGTACTAGCATCTCATTTGTCTTATTTGTTGCATAATGACTTATATTTTTTTCATTCAATAGTCATGTACATTAATTTATATATATTGCAGTAAAATGGTTATAATAATTATGTAATGTTTATGTTCATTCAACTAAGTACCAAGTTAAAGATATGAATGTATATATCGAGCCTCTTATCGATGAGTTACTAAAGTTATGGAATGGCGTCGATATGTATGACATCTCCAGATCAATAGGACAAAGACAATTTCAATTCCATGTAATGCTTGTATGGACAATTCATGATGCCCCAGGGCTAACACATTTTTGTGGTATGTTATAATGTTCGACTGCACTTTAACAATATTTAATTTGATGAAGTAGATATCATGCATGTTTTTAAATAATCTAGTCTATTATATATAATTATAAAATTGACATATTTTAATCCAATTATATATCATCTTGTAGGTCTTCAAACAAAGGGAAAATTTGCATGTCCAATTTGTGGTCCAAAGATGAAATCTCGTCATTCAACAAGTTTAGGAAAGCAGGTGTTTGATGAGTATAGGCACTTCCTCCATAGATATCATAAATATTGAACTACTAAAAAATATTTTTTCAATGGGAAAGAGGAGACTACATCAAAACCACGAAGAATGTCACCTCGCCTATGGAAGTTGGAATATAATAGAATTAATCGTCAAGGATATACATCAGATCAAATTGTTTATCTATCATATATGATATGTTTTGAATTTATATTTTTATATTGTGTTGTGTTTACTCATGTTGTAATTGACAATGATTGTCGTTGTTAATTTGTTTAACTTATATGCTTCATGAAGGTCATCAAGGCATTAATGGTCGGCTTCCATAGAGACTGAAAAGTTATCCCAGACAATTTAGTAGGTTGCCCTACTATAAGCAGCTACAAATTGTGCATTTATTTGATACAATGCATATCGGAAAGAATATAATAGAAATGTTATGGAAAATATTGGATGGAAGGCATGACAAAGAAAAAATTGTCAAAATTTGTAGTAACATTCATGAAGCCAATCATGTAATGAAAAATGCCATTCAATTAAATAGTGATGGAGAACAAATTAATATAAGTGCCCTTCCTTGGTTATTAACAGAGTAGCAAAGCAATGCTATAAAAGAAGTCATACAAAAAATTCGATTTCCCATAGGATTTGCTGTGAACATAAACAATATAATAACAAAGAAAGGTGAATTTGGGTTAGGGATGAAAATACATGGTTGGCATACCTTCATTAAGGTAATTATTCTGGTATATTATATACACTTGTATAATGCATGTACTTTTCAGTGTATTGTGTTTACTACTTTTGGAAAAATAATGAAAAGATCATTTTATAATTGTTGCAGTACGTTCTACCACTATCTCTCCCAGACAACTTTGACAACAATCTCAAGCAAGTTATATATGATCTTGGAAAATACATGAAGTAGTGAGATTTGTTCAATTCGCTGTATACATCTTATAATTGCTATTTGTTTTACTTCTTATGTAATATATTGTATATTTTTGTTAAATCTCATTAATATATTTGCGCCTTGAATCACTTGTAGATGGCTATCATCTAAAGAAATATATAAAGAAGATATAAATTATTGGAAGAGAAAAAATCCTCGTCTAATGTGTGAAACGCAAAAGTGTCTACCTTCAACATTTTTTAATGCACAAGAACACTACCTCATACACCAAGTTGAGGAGATTGAATTGTGTGGACCTGTACACACAAGGTCAATGTGGATGGTTAAGAGGCACTTGAAATTTTTGAAGGCTTTGGTTAGACAAAGAGCACATCCTGAGGGTTCTATGGTGGAGGGATATATGGTATACCAAACTATGGTGTACATTAGTGAATATCTTCCTAAATTTGCAGCAAAGATCCATGTAGATCGCATTTGGGATCCCAACTCTATTAACAAATTCGAAGGGGAGTACCTGTTGGGGAAAGGTAGATTAAGGAAAGTGAGAGGTAATTATAAGATGGTCATGGAGATTAATTGGAATGCATTTTACATATGGTTTTTATGTATATTGTACTTATTTAATTTTTAATCTTCAATATACATCAATTATAAATTAAGGTCATATACTATGGTATTTAACTAATTATATATCATTTGTGAATTTCAATTTATTGTGGTATAGTTGGTCAAGAGTGGGATGCACTACATTTGTACATCACCAACACTCTTG